>OX459127.1:112500-125000 GCA_949775105.1 Oldenlandia corymbosa var. corymbosa | reverse complement strand
TATATGATTTGAATGAAAGTACAACCGAAAAAGATTCTATAATCATCAGCAATGAGATAATTCATGAATCCGTTAGTCAAATTAAATTTGCACATTGGACAAATTCTTCACTAACAGAAAAAAAAAAGAAGAATATGACTGATAGAACAAGCACAATCATAAACCAAATAGAACAAATTACAAAAACAATAACCCCGGGAATCCATAGTAGTCCTACTAAAATAAGTTATAATACCCAAAGATTCCAATTTTCTAAATCCTTTTTGAAAATAGTAAAAAAAAGAAATGACCGATTAATCTTTAAATTCGATTCTTTTATAAAAATTTTCTTGGAAAAAATATACATTAAGATTCTTTTATTTATCATTAATATTCCCAAACTCAATACACAATCTTTTGCTGAATCAAAAAAAAAATCTAGGGATATAGCCATTAATGAAACAAATTACGAAAGAATTAATAAAAAAAATCACAATAAAATTTCCTTTATTTCGACTATAAAAAAATCAATTGCTAATATTAACAAAAAGAAAAATTCACATCTTTTTTCTGACTTATCCTATTTGTCTCAAGCATATGTATTTTATAAATTATCACAAACTCAAGCTATTAACTTGTATAAATTAAGGTACGTTTTTCACGACCGAGAGACCCATTTTTTTCTTAAGACTGAAATAAAAAACTTTTTCGAAAGAAAAGGACTAATTCATTCTAAATTAAGTCGTAACAAACTTACGAATTGTGGAATGGATCAATGGAAGGGTTGGTTAAAAGAACATTATCAATATGATTTATCCCCAACTAGGTGGTCTAAATTAAGATCAGCAAAATGGAGAAAGAGAGTTAAGCAACATAATATAATTCAAAATCAAACTTGCAAATCGAATTTCTATGAAAAAGACCAATTAATTGATTCCAAAAAACAAAAAGATTCCGAAGTATCTTTATTATTCCTATTGAATCAAAAAGAGAATTTTCAAAAAAACTCGAGATATGACCTTTTGTCATATCAATATATTAATTCTGAAAATAGGGGAAATTCATTTTTTTATGAATCACCCTTTGAACGAAAGGAAACTATAAACCGAGAGTTTTTTGCTAATTCTAACACATATAAACACAACCCTTTTGATAGATTAGAAAATACTACTAGAGATTATTATCTGGGAAAGGGCGCTATTAGATATAGAAAAAACTATTATGATAGAAAATATTTTAATTGGAAAATTTTAAATTTGGACCTTAGAAAAAGCGTGGATATGGATATTCAGGCTTGGGTTAAGAGCAATACGAGGAATAATCAAAACAATAAAATTGGTAGTAATCATAAACTAAGTAATAAGAATAAAAAAGGCCATTTTTATCGTACACTTTTGAAAAATCCAAAAAGAAACTCTCGAAGTCCAAAAAAGGTTTTTTTGGATTGGATGGGAATGAATGAAGAAATACTAAATCGTCCCAGTTTCAGTTTAGGTTTGGAACTGTGGTTCTTTCCGGAATTCCTACTACTTTATAATCTATATAAAAGGGAACCGTGGGTTATCCCAAGCAAAGTATTTATTTGCAATTTAAATCTAAATGAAAATGTTGAAAATGTTGTTAGTGAAAAGAAAAACATCACTGGAAAAGAAAAGGGCGAATTTATATCATCAAATAAAAACACAAAGAAGAAAAAGCTAAATCAAAAAGAACCAGCGACAAGACGAAAAGATCTTGGAGCAGGCGTACAAAAAAGTCAAGGGACTGTTGAAACCTTTCTCTCAACAAAACAGGAAAACCAGATTCAAGAAGATTATGAAGTATCAAAGATAAAAAAAGGTAAAAAGAAAAAACACTACAAACAATACAAAAGTAAGACAGAAGCAGAACTAAATTTGTTTCTGAAACGTCATTTCCTTTTTCAATTACGGTGGGGTGATGCTTTAAATCAAAGAATAATGAATAATATCAAAATATATTGCCTCTTGCTTAGACTGAAAAATCCAAAAAAAATTACTATATCTTCGATTCAAAGAAGAGAAATGAGTTTGGATATAATGCTCATTCAGAAGAATTTAAGTCTTCCAGAATTGATCAAAAGGGGAGTATTGGTTATTGAACCCAACCGTCTGTCTGTAAAAAATGATGGGAAATTTCTTATGTATAAAACCTTAGGCATTTCGTTGGTTCATACACAAACAAATCAACGATATCAAGAAGAAGAATACGTTGATACGAATCATTTTAATTTACTTGTTCCTGAAAATATTTTATCGCCCAGACGTCGTAGAGAGTTCAGAATTTTAATTTGTTTCAACTCAAAGAGTAAAAATAAGAATCTTGTTGATATACCTTCATTATGTTGGACCAAGAACAACTGTAAGCAATTGTTGGACAAAGAGAAAGATCTTGATAAAGATAAAAATGAATTAATTAACTTAAAGTTGTTTCTTTGGCCTAATTATCGATTAGAAGATTTAGCTTGTCTGAATCGATATTGGTTTGATACCACCAATGGTAGCCGTTTTAGTATTTTAAGGATCCATATGTACCCATGGGTGAAAAGTAATTGACAGGACATTCTTGGTATATATGCTCCAAGACAGGCAGAGGGTATAGGAAAAGAAATAGATTCAAACACGGACTTATCTTATATCCCATTCAAATATAGATACTAAAATCAATAACGTATCAATTAGACCTAGAAATCAATTACCAGAATCTTATTCATTTTAGGGCTAAATTTATCCTTTTATCAATGGAAAAATGTACAACATTTCTGTATTCATCTATCCGACTAAAATGGAATTTAAAACTGCATTGATTAATATGAATTGATAAACGTAGGAGTTAATAAAGAAATTTACACATATACGGCATTAACATACTGCATAAAATTTATATAGTAAAAAAAATAGCATTATTATTACTCATTGGTAAAATACATATCTGTAAGGGAGAATTCTTTATGCTAAAAAATACACTAAGTTCTGAAGAAGAAAATAGAGGTTCTGTTGAATTTCAAGTATTCTGGTTTACCAATAAGATCCAGAGACTTACTTCACATTTGGAACTGCACAAAAAAGACTATTTATCTCAGCGAGGGTTACGAAAAATATTGGGCAAACGTCAACGACTGTTGGCTTATTTGGCAAAAAAAAATACACTACGTTATAAAGAATTAATTGGTCGGTTGAATATTCGAGAGATAAAAACTCGTTAATTGCAAAAAACGCGGCCTTTTAATTTGTAGTACTTAGTTTATTTGTTGAATTTGGATTAATATTAATTTCTTTTAACTTTCAGCAATTCATGGAAGAATAAATCGTTAAAAAACGTATGAATGTACCAGCTACAAGAAAAGACTTAATGAGAGTTAATATGGGACCTCACCACCCATCAATGCACGGTGTTCTTCGACTTATCGTTACTCTAGATGGTGAAGATGTTATTGACTGTGAACCAATATTAGGTTATTTACATAGAGGGATGGAGAAAATTGCCGAAAATCGAACAATTATACAATATTTGCCCTATGTAACCCGATGGGATTATTTAGCTACTATGTTCACAGAAGCAATAACCGTAAATGGGCCTGAACAATTAGGTAATATTCAAGTACCTAAAAGAGCTAGTTATATCCGAATCATTATGTTGGAGTTGAGTCGGATAGCTTCGCATTTGTTATGGCTTGGCCCCTTTATGGCAGATATTGGCGCACAGACACCTTTCTTTTATATTTTTCGAGAAAGAGAATTAATATATGACCTATTCGAAGCTGCTACCGGTATGCGAATGATGCATAATTATTTTCGTATCGGAGGAGTAGCTGCGGATCTTCCTTATGGATGGATAGATAAATGTTTGGATTTTTGTGATTACTTTTTGACAGGGGTTACTGAATATCAAAAGCTTATTACACGTAATCCTATTTTTTTAAAACGCGTTGAGGGCGTAGGCGTTGTTGGTGGAGAAGAAGCCCTAAATTGGGGTTTATCGGGGCCGATGCTACGGGCTTCCGGAATACAATGGGATCTTCGTAAAGTTGATCAGTATGAGTGTTATTACGAATTGGATTGGGAAGTTCAATGGCAAAAAGAGGGCGATTCATTAGCTCGTTATTTAGTAAGAATTGGCGAAATGACAGAATCAATAAAAATTATACAACAGGCTCTCGAAGGAATTCCGGGGGGGCCCTATGAAAATTTGGAAATCCGCCGTTTTGATAAAGTAAAAGATCCAGAATGGAATGATTTTGAATATCGATTTATTAGTAAAAAACCTTCTCCAGCCTTTGAATTAGCTAAACAAGAACTTTATGTTAGAGTTGAAGCCCCAAAAGGCGAATTGGGCATTTTTTTGATCGGAGATGCAGGCGTTTTTCCATGGAGATGGAAAATTCGTCCGCCGGGATTTATCAATTTGCAAATTCTTCCTCAGTTAGTTAAAAGAATGAAATTGGCTGATATTATGACAATACTAGGTAGTATAGATATCATTATGGGAGAAGTTGATCGTTAAAATGATTAAAATGATAATGGATACAACTGAAATACAGACTATTAATCCCTTTTCAAGATTGGAAGTGGTCTATGGTATATTATGGACACTTGTTCCTATTTTTGGTCTTGTATTAGGAATCATAATAGGTGTACTCGTGATTGTTTGGTTAGAAAGAGAAATATCTGCCGGGATACAACAACGTATTGGTCCTGAATATGCCGGCCCTTTAGGAATTCTGCAAGCTCTAGCAGATGGTGTAAAACTACTTTTCAAAGAAAACCTTCTTCCTTCTCGAGGAGATGCACGTTTATTCAGTATCGGACCATCCATAGCAGTCATATCCATTTTACTAAGTTATTCAATAATTCCCTTTGGTGATCACCTTATTCTATCCGATCTTACTATTGGCGTTTTTTTATGGATCGCCATTTCAAGTGTTGCTCCTATAGGACTTCTTATGTCAGGATATGGTTCAAATAATAAATATTCCTTTTTAGGTGGTCTAAGGGCTACTGCTCAATCAATTAGTTATGAAATACCATTAACTCTGTGTGTATTATCAATATCTCTACGTGTGATTCGCTGAGACACAAAATTTCCTCTCTATTTTTTTTCTTACACTTAAGAAAAAGGCTTCAAGCAGATAGTTATATGAGTGAACGAAAACGGCTTAAAAATTTGCAGTAAAAAAGGGTAAGTCTCATTTCCTACGTACAAGGATTAATTAAACATAAGCAAAGCAGTCGAGACTGTTTACCCCAAGATTCGCTATTTAGGCATGATTACTTGAAGCGGGTTTAAAAGACCAACTCTACGAGATTTTTATTTTATTATATATTACGATTACGACAGGTCTATTAACATAAGATTAAAGGTAGGTTGAACAAAAATAAGTGGATGATTAGGAAGACCAAAATACACAAAGGGTTTGTAAAGAGGCGGTAATGTAAGTTTGTTAAGTTACCCAAAGGGGATTTCTGTATATAAAAAGAAAGTAAATTGGGGCTTTAGGTTGGTAGAAACACTCAAGAAGTATTCCCCAAAATCCCGACCCAAAGTATGCTCCTATTCACTGATTAAGTAAATAACTATCACGAACGAGTTAATCTTTTATTTTGGTTAAAGTTAAAGCCTTTTTAGGAGTTATGAAGAAAGGAGAATAGGAACGGAATAAAAAAGAATAATTGCACAACCAAAAAAAGATCTTTTTTTTATTTTTAATTCTTTTTCATATTCATAGAAATTTTGTAGTTCTAAAGAGAGAACTCGTGTAATGAGTTCGGAATTAAAATATTCAAATATCAAATATAAGGTCTAATTCTTTTTCGTAAATTCAAAAAACTAGGTTGAAATATCTATACCCTAAATTGTTATAAAAATATTATAAACAGTCTTTTATTCAAGGATTACATTATTGATTACCAAAAAAAATGAAATTTTTATAATAAAAAAAGATAAGATCAATTCAGAAGCCCTTTTTAATATATTTAAAATATATATCCATAATATACATATCATATTAAGTAGAGCAAACAGAATTTCGTTGGTATAATTCGGAATCTTAGAATAAGTATCTTCCAAAAAAATAGCAAGACATAAATTTATTTGTGACCTCTGAGGAGCCGTATGAGGTGAAAATCTCACGTACGGTTCTGTAATAGCGATGTGAACCTTGGTGTTCTCATCGACTATGATTATCTAACAGTCCAAGTACAATTGATATAGTTGAAGCCCAATCAAAATATGGTTTTTGGGGGTGGAATTTATGGCGTCAACCTATAGGGTTTATCATTTTTCTATGTTCTTCTCTAGCCGAGTGTGAGAGATTACCATTTGATTTACCAGAAGCAGAAGAAGAATTAGTAGCAGGTTATCAAACGGAATATTCGGGTATCAAATTTGGTTTATTTTACATTGCTTCGTATCTAAATCTACTAGTTTCTTCATTATTTGTAACAGTTCTTTACTTAGGTGGTTGGAATCTTTCTATTGCATACGGATTTATTCCTAAGCTTTTTGACATCAATAAAGCGGGTAAAGTCTTTGGAACAATAATAGGTATACTTATTACATTAGCTAAAACTTATTTGTTCTTGTTTATTCCTATTGCAACAAGATGGACTTTACCAAGGCTGCGAATGGACCAACTATTAAGTCTTGGATGGAAATTTCTTTTACCTATTTCTCTAGGTAATCTATTATTAACAACTTCGTTCCAACTTCTTTCACTGTAAAATACTACACAATTCTACGACTTTTATTAAACAAGAGAAAGAAATAAGTATAAAAACTTTTTATTTTATTTATATATTCACGACATGTTTTCTATGGTAACTGGGTTCATAAATTATGGGCAACAAACAGTACGAGCTGCCAGGTACATTGGTCAAGGTTTCATGATTTCCTTATCTCATACGAAGCGTTTACCTATAACTATTCAATATCCCTACGAAAAGCTGATAACACCTGAGCGTTTCCGAGGCCGAATCAACTTTGAATTTGATAAATGCATTGCTTGTGAAGTATGTGTTCGTGTATGTCCTATAGATCTACCGGTTGTTGATTGGAAATTAGAAAATGATATTCGAAAGAAACGATTGTTTAATTACAGTATTGATTTTGGAATCTGTATATTTTGTGGTAATTGTGTTGAGTATTGTCCAACAAATTGTTTATCAATGACTGAAGAATACGAACTTTCTGCTTATGATCGTCACGAGTTGAATTACAATCAAATTGCATTGGGGCGCTTACCGACATCCGTAAGTGATGATTACACCATTCGAACAATTTCGAATTTACCTAAAATCGAAAATGTCTAAAAACCTCGATTTGATTTTGATTCAAAACAACTAATTAAAAGTTTGGATTGATGAAATGATTCTTTTAGATCCAAACTTTTAATTAGTTGTTTAAAAATTTCTGGATAGAAAATCTGTTTATTTTCTATATTAGAGTAATGGTAAATGATTTTCACAATAGATATAGTTTAAAAATAAACTATGCTTTAGGATATTAATTTAAATTAGAGTACTCCAAAAAGAAGTTTCATAAAAAAAGGAGTCACTTCTTTTTTCCTGCTACGGTCAATAAAGTCATGAAATGTTTTAATTTATATATTTTTTTTAAATGAATTTATCTGGACCAATACATGATTTTCTTTTAGTCTTTCTAGGATCGGGTTTAATTTTAGGGGGTCAGGGGGTAGTATTATTTTCCAATCCAATTTATTCTGCCTTTTCTCTGGGATTAGTTCTTGTTTGTATATCCTTATTCTATCTTCTCTTGAACTCCTACTTTGTAGCTGCTGCGCAGTTACTTATTTATGTAGGAGCTATAAATGTTTTAATCATTTTTGCTGTGATGTTCATGAACGGTTCAGACTATTCCAAAGAGGAAAATCTTTGGAATATTGGTGATGCAATTACTTCAATAGTTTGTACAACTCTTTTTATTTCACTAATTAGTACTATTCTAGATATGTCATGGGACGCTATTATTTGGACTACAAGATCAAACCAGATTCTGGAACAAGATTTGATAACTAATAATCAACAAATTGGGGTTCATTTATCAACCGATTTTTTTCTTCCATTTGAATTTGTTTCAATAATTCTTTTAGTTGCTTTAATAGGTGCAATTGTTGTAGCCCGACAATAGTCAAAATAGTAAATAAGCAATTCACGTATCGACGACTTGGTATATGTGATTCAATCGAATCGATTGAGTTGGTGTTTAGATTGAACTGAATAAGATTGATAAGGAGTTGGTTAATGATGCTCGAGCATATACTTGTGTTGAGTGCGTATTTATTTTCTATTGGGATCTATGGATTGATCACAAGTCGAAATATGGTTAGAGCTCTTATGTGTCTTGAACTTATATTAAATGCAGTTAATATGAATTTTGTAACATTTTCTAATTTTTTTGACAATCGTCAATTAAAGGGGGACATTTTCGCAATTTTTGTTATAGCTATTGCAGCCGCTGAAGCAGCTATTGGATTGGCTATTGTTTCATTAATTTATCGTAACCGAAAATCAACTCGTATTAACCAATCGAATTTGTTGAATAATTAGTATTAGTGATACAAATTTCAAACGAATTCCAATAGTCATAAAGGAATTTCTATGTTTGCTACATTAAGGTATAATAGTGTTTACAAAAATCTAAGAAATCAAAGTATCTTGAACCCTTGTCATAAATCAATCCAGAAGTAAATTCATTAGAAAACTTCTGCTAACCTGTTGATTCATCTGGTATTGAAATCTTAAATTAAATATCTATATTAAATTCTATATTAAATATAGGCTTTATTTATAAGCTTACTAGGTTGAAAATTGCTGACATTCAAAATGCATAGATTCAATGTCACATTCAGTAAAGATTTATGATACGTGTATAGGCTGTACTCAATGTGTCCGAGCCTGCCCGACCGATGTATTAGAAATGATACTCTGGGACGGGTGTAAAGCGAAACAAATTGCTTCTGCTCCAAGAACAGAAGACTGCGTTGGTTGTAAAAGATGTGAATCTGCCTGCCCAACCGAGTTTTTAAGTGTTCGAGTTTACTTATCTCATGAAACAACTCGCAGTATGGGTCTAGCTTATTGATACATTCTAGAAAATTTTATTTGAATCCAGTTGAATCCATTTGATTTTTTTACCGACAAACCCGTGCTCAAACTTGTTTGAGCACGGGTTTGTCTGGTCCAAGTGTATCTTGTATTTACCACGAATTATTTTACTTGGTTAACAACAATTGTAATTTTTCCAATATTTGCTGGGTCCTTAATTTTTTGTCTTCCTCATAGAGGAAATAAGGTCATCCGGCAGTATACTATATTTATATGCACACTTGAACTACTTTTAACGACTTATACATTCTGTTATCATTGCCAAATGGATACGCCACTAATCCAATTAGCAGAGGGTTATAAATGGATCCATTTTTTTGATTTTGATTGGAGATTGGGAATAGATGGACTTTCTATAGGACTTATTTTACTAACGGGATTTATCACTACCTTAGCGACTTTAGCAGCTTGGCCGGTTACTCGGGATTCTCGATTATTTCATTTCCTGATGTTAGCAATGTACAGTGGTCAAATAGGATCATTTTCTTGTCGGGACCTTTTACTCTTTTTCATCATGTGGGAGTTAGAATTAATTCCGGTTTATATACTTCTATCTATGTGGGGAGGAAAAAAACGTCTGTACTCAGCTACAAAATTTATTTTGTACACAGCGGGGGGTTCCATTTTTCTCTTACTGGGAGTTTTGGGTATTGCTTTATATGGTTCCGCTGAACCAACATTAAATTTTGAAACATCAGCTAATCAGTCTTATCCTGTAGCCTTGGAAATACTATTTTATATTGGATTTTTTATTGCTTTTGCTGTCAAATCACCGATTATACCCCTACACACATGGTTACCGGATACCCACGGAGAAGCGCATTACAGTACTTGTATGCTTTTGGCTGGAATCTTATTAAAAATGGGAGCATATGGGTTGGTGCGTATCAATATGGAATTATTATCGCACGCCCATTCTATCTTTTCGCCATATTTAGTGATAGTAGGTACATTGCAAATAATCTATGCAGCTTCAACATCTCTTGGTCAACGGAATTTAAAAAAAAGAATAGCCTATTCTTCAGTATCTCATATGGGTTTCATAATTATAGGGCTCGGATCTATAACCGATACAGGACTCAACGGAGCTCTTTTACAAATAATATCACATGGATTTATTGGTGCTGCACTTTTTTTCTTGGCGGGTACCACTTATGATAGACTGCGTCTTGTTTATCTTAACCAAATGGGCGGAATAGCTATCCGAATGCCAAAAATATTCACTATGTTCAGTACCTTTTCCATGGCTTCCCTCGCATTACCGGGTATGAGTGGTTTTGTTGCGGAATTGCTAGTATTTTTTGGAATAATTACCAGCCAAAAATTTCTTTTAATCCCCAAAATACTAATTACTTTTGTAATGGCAATTGGAATGATATTAACTCCTATTTATTCATTATCTATGTCACGACAAATTTTCTATGGATACAAGTTCCTTAATATTCAAAAAGGTTCTTTTGTTGATTCTGGACCGCGCGAGTTATTTCTTTCGATTTCGCTCTTTTTACCCATACTAGGTATTGGTATGTACCCGGATTTCATTTTTTCACTATCGGTTGATAAGGTCGAAGTTATTCTATCTAATTCTTTTTTATAAATTTGAAAATTATTTATTTTGTAGTTAAAAAGGTCTCTTTTTTTATTCGAGACCTTTTTGTCAATTTCTAAGTAAAGTTAGAAAAAAAATGAATTTTAAACCCATATGATATGGGCAATGAGCCCGAGCCGTGTGAATAAAATATTTTATTCACACGGCTATCATAAAGTTTTTTAGTATATATACGCTGTAACCGGTTGGATTCGCAAGATCCTTTCTTGAATCTTGAACTCAGTTAGATGTTATGTTAATGTAAATGAACCATAACTATGCAGCCCTATTCCTAATAAATTGACCCCAAAATAGCAAATCCAAATTATAAGAAATCCTATAAGCGCTACAATTGCTGAGTGGTAACCTTGCATATTTCTAGTTGTTCGGGTATGTAAATAAATGGCGAATATGGTCCAAGTAATAAATGCCCAAGTTTCTTTTGGATCCCAACTCCAATATGATCCCCACGCTTCGTTAGCCCACACTGCTCCTGAAAGAATCCCTATGGTTAAAAATATAAAACCTAGACTAATAACCCGATAACTCCAACAATCCAATTGGTGAATCAATTGACACCTGTAATAATTCTTAGTAGAAAAAAAAGAAGTATTTGGCAAAAGATTTGTTCTTTCATTCATGTATTTGATTTCACCACTGAAAAAATCTTGATTTAATACTAAAAGATTACTTTTACAAAAAATTGTTTCGTTTTTTCTCAATGTAATAACTAGAAGTGCTATTGACAATAATGATCCGCATAAAAGTGACGCATAGCTCAATAGCATCATAGTTACGTGCATTATTAACCATTCAGATTGAAGAGCAGGTACTAATATTGAGGATTGGTCTATTTCAGTTAAAATACCTGAAGTAACAAAACCTTGAGTCAACAGAACACTTGAACCCGTTATTGTGCTTAAATAATTTTTCTTTTTTTTAAAAAAAGGAACTATATGAATAAGCGAGAAACTCCAGGAAAGAAAAATTAATGATTCCCATAAATCGCTTAGTGGTAAATGACCCGAATAAACCCAACGCGTAACTAATAATCCTGTTAGACAAAAAAAGGTAATTATCATCGCCTTTTCGGACGAATCATATAGTTGTATGATTTCATCTTCTAAAAAAAAGCTTATCAACCAAATTGTAATTCTTATTGAAACGATTGAAAAAGAAATATGAGTTAATATATGTTCTAAGGTTGCAAATATCATAAAAAATCTTAAAAAAGAAAAGAAGAGTCTCTTCAATTTAAATTGAAATCGGGAGTTGAGTTTATTATACGATCTATTTATCTTTTTTAGAAGGTGGCATGCCGCCACTCGGACTCGAACCGAGATGCTCTAGCACTGCTTCCTAAGAGCAGCGTGTCTACCAATTTCACCATGGCGGCTTGTCTTGAACTTATATGTCTTGAACTTATAATAGTCTATCACTAAAAAATCGTCGAGATTGAATAAAAAAATGCAGTATTTTTTTTCAGACAAGTTTCCATCGATGAATCAGAATAAAAATTCAGTCAAAGAACGAGTTGAGGGTTCGTTATTTTAATTGAAGGGCTTGGATTTTTTGTATATTTTCTTTTATGCTTGAGTTATTGGAACTATAAAGTTATACTGGTAATCAAGAGATAGAATTCAAAAACTGTACTTTATAAAATAAACAACAATGAACATAAATAAACTAGAAAGCAGATAGAAAAAGAGATCAAAATTTGTATTATTCTATCTTGTAACTGTGTTAAATCAAATATGTCGATGGGGAAAAAAGTCTCCCCATCTTCTAACTGA
>OX459127.1:77500-82500 GCA_949775105.1 Oldenlandia corymbosa var. corymbosa | reverse complement strand
AACCGAAAACTTAATATTGCCATCACAAAAATTGCAAAACCTTATGGAAACCCTAACATTCTTGCAGAGTATATAGCAGGACAATTAAAGAATAGAGTTTCCTTTCGAAAAGCAATGAAAAAAGCTATCGAACTAACTGAGCAAGCAAATAAAAAAGGAATTCAAATTCAAATTGCCGGTCGTATCGACGGAAAAGAAATTGCACGTGTGGAATGGATTAGAGAGGGCAGAGTCCCCCTACAAACCATTCAAGCTAAAATTGATTATTGTTCCTATAGAGTTCGAACTATCTATGGTATATTAGGCATCAAAATTTGGATATTTCTAGATGGGGAATAATAAAATTGAAGTTTTCTTTTCCTTGTATCTAGACTATCTAGAAAACTAAAACCCTTAGGTCTTTTTGGCAAAACTACCAATTCTAATTTTAATTCTATAAGGTTGAATAAAAATTCGATTGAACCTTTGATAAAATTGCTATGCTTAGTGTGTGACTCGTTGGTTTTTAGGGTTAGAATTCAATAAATCATCCACATAATAGCAACTTAATAACTCTAGAACTAATAACCAATTCATCACTTCATATTATCTCGATGTAAAGCTAAAGAATCAGTCAAGATGTTATAAATAAAAATTGGTCATATCTTTGTAGCAACTGAATTTTTTTGCCAAAAAAGACTTCTTAAGTTGTAAAGCAAAATAGAGAAGAAATATGTGGATAAACGGAAGGCTGAGAGAAAGATAGACAAAAAGACAAAATAAATGATATAGAGTTCCAATATGTAGGGTTTATGCGCGATTTTATCAAAGCAAAAGCATATAAAAAAACTTATATAATAAAAGGCAGTGTAATAAAAGCATCAATACGAATTGATCAATAATTAAATTAAAACGACCCTTTTTATTTTAATAGTTACTAGAATTACTAGAATTAAAACCAAAAAATTTAGAGCTTGGGGTCAATAAAGACTGAGAAAGTTGACTCGAGAACAAATTTCATTATGAGCTCCATTGTAAAATTAGAACCTAAACATTAAGTAAGAAGTGATGGAACGATGTAAGCCGTGAATGCAACAGATTTTATTTTAGTAAAAATGAATCTTAATAATTCACTGGTTGGGATGGCGGAACGAGCCGAAAATCAATTCATATATTCTGAGAAGTCATTAGACAATTCTGAAATTGAAATAAAAGAGTAAACATTCGCCCGCGAAAACATTCTTTTTTTAATTCCTAAATTTGAACAGTAAAATAAACTTATACAATAAAGAAATCCTACGATTTATGCAATAGAAAACCATTCGTTATCTATTCAAACTCAAACCGGATACACAAATTAGTACTAGATTAGGTTGAATATCAAATACTACTAAGATTCGCGATAAACTAGTTAAAAGTAAAATCAATTTTTATTTAATTTCTTTTGTATTTGTATTACAATTTTTATTCAAATGAAATTGCGAGGAGCCATATGAGAAGAAATTCTCATGTATGGTTCTGTAGTAGAGATGGAATTCATAAACAACCATCAACTATAACCCCAAAAGAACCAGATTCCGTAAACAACACAGAGGAAGAATGAAAGGAATATCTTATCGAGGGAATCATATATGTTTCGGTAAATATGCTCTTCGGGCACTTGAACCCGCTTGGATCACATCTAGACAAATAGAAGCCGGTCGGCGAGCAATGACACGAAATGTACGTCGTGGTGGCAAAATATGGGTAAGGATATTTCCAGACAAACCAGTTACAGTAAGGCCTGCTGAAACGCGTATGGGCTCGGGGAAAGGATCCCCCGAATATTGGGTAGCTGTTGTTAAACCCGGTCGAATACTTTATGAAATGACCGGAGTAACAGAAAATATAGCTAGAAGAGCAATTTCAATAGCAGCCTCAAAAATGCCTCTACGGACTCAATTCATTATTTCGGGATAAGGGATAAACATAAATAAAGTAGAAGTACAACCAAAAGAAATGAAAGGGGTCTTGAAAAATGACAAATCTTTTATTTTTTAGACAAGAAATATTTCTTTTTTTTCTTCGTCCTTTGCATTGAAAGAACAGATTACAAAATGATATGATTCAACCTCAGACCCATTTAAATGTAGCAGATAACAGCGGGGCTCGAGAATTGATGTGTATTCGAATCATAGGAGCTAGTAACCGTCGATATGCTCATATTGGTGACGTTATTGTTGCTGTGATTAAAGAAGCAGTACCAAATATGCCCCTAAAAAGATCAGAAGTGGTCAGAGCTGTAATTGTACGTACCCGTAAAGAGCTCAAGCGTGAAAACGGTATGATAATACGATATGATGACAACGCTGCAGTTGTTATTGATCAAGAAGGAAATCCAAAAGGAACGCGAATTTTTGGCGCGATCGCCCGGGAGTTGAGACAATTAAATTTTACTAAAATAGTTTCATTAGCTCCCGAGGTATTATAAATCAAGATCGTGTATAGTTGGAGTATTTGAAAGAAATAAGATTGTATCTCACGCATATATCGTTATTGATTAGTCATATTTATAAATAAACAACTTTATAAATAAACAACTACGTAAAAAAACATGTTGATTATATCAAAATTAGATTCACTAAAATTTTTATCTTACCATGGGTAGGGATACTATTGCCGAGATAATAACCTCTATACGAAATGCGGATAGGGATAAAAAAAGGGTAGTTCGAATAACCTTTACTAATATTACGGAAAAGATTGTTAAAATACTTTTACAAGAAGGTTTTATTGAAAATGTGAGAACACATCGAGAAAATAACAAAAATTTTTTGGTTTTAACATTACAACACAGAAGAACTACAAAAATACCCTATAGAAATATTTTAAATTTAAAACGGATCAGTCGACCCGGTCTACGAATTTATTCCAACTCTCAACGAATTCCTCGAATTTTAGGCGGGATGGGGATTGTAATTATTTCTACTTCTCGAGGTATAATGACAGACCGGGAAGCCCGGCTAGAGGGAATCGGCGGAGAGATTTTGTGTTATATATGGTAGTCCGTGTAATATACAAATTGGATCTGAAACGTACTATTTGTAATTGTAAAAAAAAAACAAAAGAAAAGAGATGAATTGTCCAATATTGTTCCTCCTACATTAGTTTATACTTCGCAGAGGTTTTACTTTTACCTCTAATGAACAAACAAAAAAGGATACATCAAGATTTAATTAGTTACTCGCCTGCTAACCGCATGTTCCGAGGTACTTTAGATACTGAAGGCACGGTTCTAGGTTATGTTTCAGGAATGATTCGATGTAGTTTTTTATGGACACTACTAGGAACTAGAGTCCAAATTAACTTAAAATAAGTTATTCTGATTCAAGCAGGAGACGCACAATTTATCGCCTCCACAACAGGGTTTCTAAGGATAAATTGTTTTTTTAACTTGAACATTCCTTGCGTGAGAATATCATACAAGATGCACAAAATTGCAAGAAACTTATTTTCTTCCAATAAATAGATTCAAATTTAAGACAAGGAATAACAAATATGAAAATAAGAGCTTCGGTTCGTAAAATTTGTGAAAAATGCCGGCTAATCCGTAGGCGGGGGCGAATTATAGTAATTTGTTCTAACCCAAGACATAAACAAAGGCAGGGATAATCAGACTCGCTAAAGAAATAACATACATACATAACATAAAATAAATAAAAAAGAAGGAATTTTTTTTAACATGAAATGGATATATCCATATATCTCTAACTCATATTTATGAAATGATAAAATATGCCAAAAGCTATACCCAAAATTGGTTCCCGTAAGAATGTACGGATTAAGAATACACGGAGAATACCAAAAGGAGTTATTCATGTTCAAGCAAGCTTCCATAATACCATTGTCACTGTTACAGATGTAAGAGGACGTGTGTTTTCTTGGTCCTCTGCCGGGACTTGTGGATTCAAAGGTACGAGAAGAGGCACACCCTTTGCTGCTCAAACCGCAACAGCAAATGCTATTCGTACGGCAGTAGAGCAAGGTATGCAACGAGCAGAAGTCATGATAAAGGGGCCCGGTCTCGGAAGGGACGCAGCGCTACGAGCTATTCGTAGAAGTGGTATATTATTAACTTTCGTACGAGATGTAACCCCTATGCCACATAATGGCTGTAGACCTCCAAAAAAAAGACGTGTGTAGAAATTCCTATTGATTGAATAATTTTCAAGAAAAACAAGAGAAATAAATGATTCAATGATCTAATCTAATCAAATATTATTACTATGGTTCGAGAGAAAATAACAGTATCTACTCGGACACTACAGTGGAAGTGTGTTGAATCAAGAACAGATAGTAAACGTCTTTATTATGGACGGTTTATTCTATCTCCACTTATAAAAGGTCAAGCCGACACAATAGGCATTGCAATACGACGGGCTTTACTTGCAGAAATCGAAGGAACATGTATCACACGTGTAAAATCTGATAAAGTATCACATGAATATTCTATCATAGAGGGTATTCAAGAATCGGTCCATGAAATCTTAATGAATTTGAAAGAAATTGTATTAAGAAGTAATCTATATGGAACTTGCGACGCATCTATTTGTGTCAAAGGTCCTAGATATGTAACTGCTCAAGATATCGTCTTACCACCTTATGTCCAAATCGTTGATAATGAGCAATATATAGCTAGCCTGATCGAACCAATTGATTTGTGTATTGAATTAGAAATCGAGAGAAATCGAGGATATCTTAAAAACACGCCCCAGAACTTTCAAGATGGAAGTTATCCTATAGATGCTGTATTCATGCCTGTTCGAAATGCAAATCATAGTATTCATTCTTATGGCAACGGGAATGAAAAACAAGAAATACTTTTTCTCGAAATATGGACAAACGGAAGTTTAACTCCGAAAGAAGCACTTCTTGAAGCCTCTCGTAATTTAATTGATTTTTTTATTCCTTTTTTACATATGGAAGAAGAAAACTCACATTTAGAGAACAATCAACACAGAGTTCCTTTATCTCCTTTTATC
>OX459127.1:67500-72500 GCA_949775105.1 Oldenlandia corymbosa var. corymbosa | reverse complement strand
ATATATCTCTTGCTGAAAGTACCCTTGATCCCATTGATAACGAGTGGGCCCAAATAATTCGATTGGAGTAGTTGCTGAACCATACCACATCGTTCCGGCAACAACAAAAGCTGCAAAAAAGACAGCAGCAATACTACTTGACAGTACGGTTTCAATATTTCCCATACGTAATCCTTTGTATAGACGTTGTGGCGGGCGGACGCTAAGATGGAATAACCCCGCTAATATGCCCAATGTACCTGCTGCAATGTGATGAGAGGCTATTCCTCCAGGAACAAAAGGATCAAAACCTTCCACACCCCATGCCGGATTGACAGGTTGTACTTTTCCGGTTAGCCCATAGGGATCAGACACCCATATTCCAGGACCATATGAGCCCGTTACATGAAATGCACCAAAACCAAAACAAGCCACTCCTGAAAGAAATAAATGAATTCCAAAGATCTTAGGCAAATCCAAGGAAGGTTTTCCTGTGCGCTCATCGCAAAATATTTCTAGATCCCAGTATACCCAATGCCAGATAGCTGCCAAAAAGCATAAACCAGAAAACACAATATGCGCACCAGCTACACCTTCATAACTCCAAATACCTGGATTTGTTGCAGTACCCCCTGTGATACTCCAACCACCCCACGAATTGGTAATTCCTAAACGAGTCATGAAGGGTATAACAAACATACCCTGTCTCCACATTGGATCAAGAACAGGGTCAGAAGGATCAAAAACTGCTAATTCATACAGAGCCATCGAACCGGCCCAACCAGCAACCAGAGCCGTATGCATTATATGAACAGAAAGCAACCGGCCGGGATCATTCAATACAACAGTATGAACACGATACCAAGGCAAACCCATGGAAATACCCCTTTATCAAAAATAAATAGACACTATGTAACTTTATTGCAGTGGGAAAGACTGTACTATGACTATTCTATGTACCTCCCCTATTCAGTGGATTATTTCCGAACAAGGGCTAATATTTGTTCTATTCTGTTGGTAATAATAATGAAATAATGGAACAACTCTGTTCGTAGGAACAAAGCTAAGCAGATTTATTCTATACTCGATAAGTACCAATACGCAATGGGGGTTGATACCAATTTCTCTGAGCGAATGCGCCCATACTTATTCATCCCTCTATTCCTAAAAATTGGACTTTATTCATTCATTTTTTCTTTATGATTTTTTCTAATCTATGGATAAAACTAATCTATGGATAAAATAAATACGAGATAAGTCTATATTATATTATAAAAACAATAAACTCATTTTGTTACGTTTCCCCATCAAAGTGAAATACAGTACTTAGTTCTTTTTTCTTTCATTTAATGCCTATTGGTGTTCCAAAAGTACCCTTTCGAAGTCCTGGAGAGGAAGATGCATCTTGGGTTGACGTATAGTGCGACTTGTCAGACATATTGGGTCATATGGGATTTTCCCGTTTTCTCCCCTGAGCGAGATATCCTCTGTTTCGCCCAAGAAAGATTCAGTGAATCATCAGAAATTTGGAGCGTGAAGTTCAATTAGATTTAGATCTATTTTAGGGGATTAATATTACATTGCTTCGAATAATTTATGGTTGACTTGGTTGGATTAAAAAATGAAGTATTCAGGCTCTGTTTAGAAAAACCCAATTGATTGGTAATATATCTACATATCTACGATTCCTATTTTTAGACTAAAGGATTCCTATTTGGCTTATTTGTCAAGCGAGTTAGTGTTACGAAATATTTGTAATGTAAAAAGGTATGAAATACATTACAAGACAAAGGGCAAAAAGTCATAATAAAAAGAAGTGGTAATGGGGGCCTTTGTCCTATATGTACAAATAAAACTCAGTCAAATCTTTACCCAGAGTAGAGCATAAACCTAAAAAGGCGAAACAGACCCAATCAGTAACAAGAAAATACCATCGTGATTTGGATTGAATTTCGATGAAATAATACATCAATGAGAAGTTAATTCAATGAGTTTAGTGACGTTTTTCTTTTTTTTATAATTTATTTTATATATATCTAGTCAAAAACTCGTATATCTATTGAAGAAGAAAAACCCTTTCGTTAGAAGACAAAAAGAGCCTGTTATCAGAAAAGAAGGAGGACTGGAATCTATACATTGATTACATTGATTCTTTTTTTATTTTCGCAATTTGTTTTGAACCGTATGCATCAAAAGGTGCATGTACGGTTTCTAAGGGATACACTTGAACCCTAATCAACCGACTTTATCGAGAAAGATTACTTTTTTTAGGCCAAGCGGTTGATAGCGAGATCTCAAATCAACTTATTGGTCTTATGATATATCTCAGTATCGAAGATGATACCAAAGATCTGTATTTGTTTATAAACTCTCCCGGGGGCTGGGTAATACCTGGAGTAGCTATTTATGATACTATGCAATTTGTGCGACCAGATGTCCACACAATATGCATGGGGTTAGCCGCCTCAATGGGATCTTTTATCCTGGTCGGGGGAGAAATTACCAAACGTTTAGCATTCCCGCACGCTTGGCGCCAATGGGTTTTTTGAGACAAAAAACAAAAAAGAAGACTATGCCTTCGCCCTATTAAATATGAATAGTAAGTAATAATGGACTATTAAGTAATAGTAGCATGGCACTTCGAATTCGATATGATAAATAAAATTTTGCATTGTCAACAAATTAGATTATGTATCGAGAGGGTAGTATGAGATAAAGGATATTTCCGATTTTCTCTTATTTTATTTATCGGACGTCCAGTTCAGCGTCACAAGCTCTTTTGTTTTTGGCTCTTAACATTAACACTATTTCTATTATGTAAAGAGTAGCAAAAAAATAAGATTTTTACTTATTTTTATTTCATTGGATTGGATCAAAAAGAAACTTTGGGATTGCTGAATTACAGAGAAAACAAATACTAAGTAATATAGTAAGTTAAGGCAACGGAGCCATCATAGTATTTTTATAGTATAGTATTTTAAAATATTCCAAAAAAAAAAGAAGGGTGGCATTTTGATCATTTGACTGTCTGAGTTTAATATATTCGTCTCTTTCTTCAATGGCAGGGAGGAGTCAATTTGAGTGTCGAGCCGTATGCATATGCAATGCACAAAAGATGCCCGTACGGTTATTTAATTCTATCTTTTTATATTCTTTTTTATATTTCTTTTCTCTTGACTTCATCAGCACCCCGCGAGATAGAGGGACTTTTTATTATGTTATATCATCAGGGTAATGATCCATCAACCTGCCAGTTCATTTTATGAGGCACAAACGGGAGAATTTATCCTGGAAGCGGAAGAACTGCTAAAACTGCGCG
The DNA here is from genome assembly GCA_949775105.1 of Oldenlandia corymbosa var. corymbosa. Taxonomy (NCBI): domain Eukaryota; kingdom Viridiplantae; phylum Streptophyta; class Magnoliopsida; order Gentianales; family Rubiaceae; genus Oldenlandia; species Oldenlandia corymbosa. Next base: position 69,202 of record OX459127.1, on the reverse strand, counting down.
AAACCCTCGCAAGGGTTTATGTACAAAGAACAGGCAAACCTTTATGGGTTGTATCTGAAGACATGGAAAGAGATATTTTTATGTCTGCAACAGAAGCACAAGTTTATGGAATTGTCGATCTTGTAGCGGTTGAATGAAAATAACATGAATTTCACGCAAATCTATGATTTGATTTGCAATTTTATCTCTCAATTTAATTCATAATCATTCGGTTAGGATCAATCTAAACCAGTACATTATGTATACAATTCAGTATGCCAACTATTAAACAACTTATTAGAAATACAAGACAGCCAATCAGAAAGGTCACAAAATCCCCCGCTCTTCGGGGATGCCCTCAGCGTCGAGGAACATGTACTCGGGTGTATGCGCGACTCGTTTAGATCATATCATGATCTGGCACAAAAGCCATTTTCAGTATCAATCATCAGTACCAGCGGATAGGATATAGCAGAAGCAGGGACTACATTAACTAACTATTTTAAAAAAGAATCAAATCTATCCCCCATTGGATTATGCATAAATTTTATGGTTTCTATCGGTCCAAATCCAATCAATATGAGAAGCAATTTTCCATTGGTAACAAATGGTTGTCCATTAAGCGGAGGAAAGCTTATTTAAAATAAAGATTGGGTTCCCACTCTGGCAAGAACGGAATAAGAGGGTCAGCTACCCAGCTAATTTTCATAATTAAATACCGTTACTGTATAGCTAGATCTCGTTGTGAAAGACCTATTACTAGATAATTCATAGGTAGAGCCAAAAAGGATGAACTATACAAGTTACCAATAATGTTGATTAAATAAAATAAAGTAAAGGCTCCGGTGTATAGAGAAGACCTCAGCGTTTAATAAGTCACCATAGAAACGATGGAACCCACGATTTCTTTCTCTTTATCCGTTTATAGTTTTTATTTACGTTATTTTTTACACTTATCGCAGAATACAATTTCTTATTGCGCAGTGAAATGCCTAAAAAAAATCGTGGTTGGGAAGGTTATAGCAGCCAAAGCCAGTGGAATTTTTAGTTTATACATTGGAAACATCCGTTTTGTTATTACTAAATTAGGAAGGGGTAAAAGACTAACTGAAAGAAAAGAAATCAATTAGTTATTTGTCAAATTTGTCAAAGTTTCATCTATTCAATGACTAGAATTAGACGGGGATATGTAGCTCGAAGACGTAGAACAAAAATTCGTTTATTTGCGTCAAGCTTTCGGGGGGCCCATTCAAGACTTACTCGAACTATTATTCAACAGAAAATAAGAGCTTTAGTTTCGGCTCATCGGGATCGGGATAGTAAAAAAAGAAATTTTCGTCGTTTATGGATCATTCGAATAAACGCAGCAATTCGCGAAAGGTTCGTATCCTATAGTTATAGTAAATTAATACATAATCTACACAAGAGGCAGTTACTTCTTAATCGTAAAATACTTGCACAAATAGCTATATTAAATAGGAATTGTCTTTCCATGATTTCGAATGAGATAATAAAAGAAGTAGATTATAAAAAATCTAACGAAATAATTTAAATGGAGTTTCCCGGAGTTTCTTCCCCGGGAAGGTAGAATCCAAATTCCTATGATAAAATAGGATTTGATAAAATATGATTAAAGTAGTCAAAATAAATGAACGCATTCAATAAAAAAAGCTTTCTACGATTTGTTTTTTCTTACCACACGGTAATTAAATCTAGATCGTCG
>OX459127.1:45000-65000 GCA_949775105.1 Oldenlandia corymbosa var. corymbosa | reverse complement strand
CATATGTTTAGAAAGCACTTACCTAAGTTTCAATTTGTCCAAACTAGGAGGATACTCCCAAATACCAATTGAAAGAATAAGTTCAATTGAAGGTTTGTTATTCATCTATCATTATAGACGGCACGAAGAAAGCGAAAGTAAGAAGTAGATAAAAATAAAATGAAAAAAATGCAGCATCTGTAACATCTACCCATCTGGAATTTTAATCAACCAATTCATTGAATAACTTTTGAATAACTTTTTGATAAACTAATCATACGAGATGGGTCGTATAACTTCATTCAACAACGAAATTCTTTTAAAATTAGTAAGTATGGCCTAGTTTCGATTTTGATCATTTCTTCTATTGTTGATTTTAGAGCCAAGCGTAAACTTAAGAATAAGAAAAAAAACTAAAACTTTTTACTTTACTTTACGTTTAACTCATTAAATACAGCAATAGGTTCATTCAGATAATATAATATCTTGAACAACTGAGAAAAAAGAAATTTATTAGACAATCATATAATATAGCTTTTATAGGTTTCCAATTTGATATTTGCATTTACTATTTGAAAGACCGATGCTCGCAGATAAATGCTCGGACCCTCATCAAATACAAGACTGCATCACACCTATTTTTTTTTTAAATAACAAAAAAATTAGAACAAAAATTAAAGGTCCATTTGGGAATATAATAAATAAATAGAATAAAGTAGGGTAAGAATATAATAATCTCTTGCATTGGAAAAATTGTCTATTGATCTATTGAACGGGGCAACATTTTACATCAATAAATAAAAGTAAAGCAAAAAAGAAATTATTTAACACTTCCTGATTAAAATTGCGTTGCTGTGTCAGAAGAAAGATAATTATACTGATTCGGTATACTCTAAAGACGCCGTCGGTACAATATTGACGATCTCACTAAAATGAGATTTCAGTAAATTGACATTTACTGATCTCATTTTTTACGGAATCAATATCAATCCCATTTGACTGTACAAGAATATGTGGAGCTCAGCATGTCTGGAAGCACAGGAGAACGTTCTTTTGCGGATATTATTACCAGTATTCGATACTGGGTCATTCATAGCATTACTATACCTTCCCTTTTCATTGCGGGTTGGCTATTCGTCAGCACCGGTTTAGCTTATGATGTGTTTGGAAGCCCTAGGCCAAACGAGTATTTCACAGAAAATCGACAGGGAATTCCATTAATAACTGGTCGTTTTGATTCTTTGGAACAACTTGATGAATTTAGTAGATCTTTTTAGGAGGGCCTAATGACTATAGATCGAACCTATCCAATTTTTACAGTACGATGGTTGGCTGTTCACGGACTGGCGGTCCCTACCGTCTTCTTTTTGGGATCCATATCAGCAATGCAGTTCATCCAACGATAAACCTATATCCGAATTTTATAACTTAACTATGACACAATCAAACCCGAACGAACAAAATGTTGAATTGAATCGTACCAGTCTATACTGGGGGTTATTACTCATTTTTGTACTTGCGGTTTTATTTTCCAATTATTTCTTCAATTAAGAAAACGAAAGAGAATCCAATAAGAATTCTAGGTATTCTCTTAGCGCATTCGGAAGGATCTCATCTAATAATTATCCATGACTGTTTATGTCTCTCTAGCACGAACACTTGATGAAATACGGAGTGAAGTGGGATAAATGGCCGATACTACTGGAAGAATTCCTCTTTGGATAATAGGTACTGTAACTGGTATTCTTGTGATCGGGTTAATAGGTGTTTTCTTTTATGGTTCATATTCCGGATTGGGTTCATCCCTATAGTAATCGAATGAGTTGAGTTCGAGACATGAAAGCGTAAGAACTCGGCGGGATTCCCCTCTTTCTTTGTCTGATTTGAGGGGGACAGACCCGTTGAGTTCCTAAGAATCATACTTTTTTTATTTGCCCACCACCTCTTATCTTATTCTTATATTATCTCATAATAACTCGAAAAAATTTTCTGATACATTGTAAAAATTCAAAAACAAGACTAGGAATCATTGAAGAACAGGATTAAGAATCATTACTCTTTCGGCACAAGAAAGAGTTTCGAAAATTCCCTTTCTTGTGTCGAAGACTACTCGGAAGACGAATACTCTCTCCTAGCATTATACGTTTCCCGCATTTATCCGTTCTTTCTATATAACATAACCAATTACTTCTGCCTAGTATTTAATCCAATTGGATTAGATTGTGAATCAAAAATCAAATTATTGATCCATTTTATGATATTGAAAAATAACAGTAGTAATATAACTAAACCACACCATTTTGCATAACAAAAGCTAAGAAAGGGAAAACCCAACCCAACAGCCTTCTTCAAAATCTACATATCAAAATCTCTAGATTATGGCTGGACACAAAAGTCCCAGTCGAGTAGGAAAAAAGTAAAAAGTCAATAAATCCGCAACCGCAAGTCTAGAAATTCATTTCAGCTAATTGAACCTTCTCGAACTGTTTCTTTTTAAGAACCAAAAAGATTTGTGCCAAAATAACAGATGCCAAGAAGACCAAAAGGCCTTGGAGGCGCAATGGGTCTTGAAGTACTATTTCTGCATCCCCTTGACCAAACCCTCCCACATTAGGATTACTCGTTAATGGTTGATCAAATTTGATGGATTCGCCCTCTGAAACAAGAAGTTCTGGTCCTGGGGGGATAATATCAACCACTTCTTGTCCACCCGTATCTGTTATGGTTATTTCATATCCCCCTTTTTCTTTTCGTAAGATTTTGCTTACTATACCTGCTGCTGTAGCATTATAAACTGTATTGTTACTCTTACTCCCGTCAGGATAAATCTGACCCCTTCCTCGGTTCCCGCCCACGTATATAGGATACTTTAAGAAGTAAATATCTTTCTTCGTAGCAGGGTCCGGGGAAAGTATAGGAAAGGTGATTTCACTATATTTCTGACCGGGTACGGGTCCTATCACAAGAATATTTTTTTTATTGGGGCGATAGCTCTGAAAAGACAAATTGCCTATCCTTTCTTTAATCTCTGGAGAAATACGATCGGAAGGAGCTAATTCAAACCCTTCCGGTAAAATAAGAACAGCCCCTACATTCAAACCCCCTTTTTTACCATTAGCAAGAACTTGTTTCAGTTGCATATCATAAGGAATTCGAACAACCGCTTCAAATACAGTATCAGGAAGTACCGCCTGTGGAACCTCAATATCGACGGGCTTACTTGCTAAATGGCAATTGGCACAGACAATACGCCCAGTGGCTTCGCGTGGATTTTCATAACCCTGTTGTGCAAAAATAGGATATGCATTTGAAATGGCTGTCTGAGTTATCATATATATCATGATCGATACAGAAATAGATCGAGTAATCTTTTCCTTTATCCAATAAAAAGTCTTTCTAGTTTCCATGGTCCAATCTTGATCCCAAAATTTCTACAATAAATGGGGTAAGTCACTAGTATAGTTTCCTATCCACGATTCTGCTAGTTATTGGAAAATAAATTAAATGGAATAATATTTTAGTTGAAATAATCTAAGATGACCCTACTCAATAGGTCGAAATAGAAAGCCTAAGTACGATTTTTAATGATTTAGGTAGGTACAACTACAAAGTAACAAACGATTAATAATAAAATAATTAAGTAGATCCTCTATCAGTCATTCATTGAATGATAAATAACTACAAGCGAAGGGGATACGCGATTTAAATAACGAAAAATCCAATATTTAAAAATAGTATCCAGAATGACTGGAAAAGTGGAAACTAGACCCGATATAATTTCATCATTATGAACAAATCCAAAATGTTTGTAGACAGAGCCAACCATTAGTTCCCAACCGTGGGGTGAGTGGAATCCGATACATAAATCCGTTAATAAAAGAATCGAAAAAGCTTTGACTGTGTCACTTAAGTTATATAGGAATTTCTGGGCCCAAGAGTTAAGAATAACAAGTTCTTGATTACCTAAAATAGAATAACCGCTTAGAAGAAAAAAACAGATTATATTTGTTGAGAAGTGCAAAATCGTATGGATTCCATCCTCATTGTGTATCTTGATTAATTGAATTATTTCTTTTTGGATTCCTATACGAAGTTTTTGTAGATGTGTCTCCGAATATTCCTCGATCATTTCCTCGAAGACGAGGAGTTCCTCTAATTTTAGGAATTTTGCTAGAATTCCCCTTTCTTGAATATCATTCAAAAAAATTTCGGATTGCCCAGCATTCCACCACTTAGTGACCCAAGATTCCAGGCTTTTATTAAATGAGAGGGAAAGGCACCAGGGCAAAAATACTATAAATAGAAGCTTTAACGCGGGAGTAAATGCTTTTTTTTTTGTCATTTTTTGATCGGCGAATTTTTAATCAACCAACCTCATTTGTTGACTCTATGAAATCAAATATTTCTTTGACGCATCAAATATTTCTTTGACGCATGGGTTATATACAAGATATGAAACCCATAAATTCAATTTATTTTCTTTGTTGTTATTGAATCTAGAAAGAATAAAGAAATCAACTAATAAGCCATTTCGAATGAAGAAATACTAAACAAATATTGTTTCACGATATCTCAATCAGTCAACAATTGTCTCCTTTGGATGAAGTATGGAAATAGCCTTTTTAACTAAAATAACTAAAACTACTTAATATTAATTTTAATATTAGTTAAATTTGGAGACGAAACTGTTGTATCAAAACAAAATAGCCAATATTTCAATTTCAAAACAAATTAACGGATTACTCACAGTCAGGAATAGAAATAGAATAATTGAAAAAGAAGCGATTACGATAATCAACGTGACAAAACAAAACCCAAATTGGCTAGTGATGAAATTGAGTTGTTCGTTGTGGATTGTTTATTAAAGAACACAAAATAAACGACAAAAACAAACGTCCATTGAAAAAAAATTTACCAATTTACAAGGTAGGATTTATCTGGATCTGGAGCTTTTATCTGGATCTTTGGATCTAAAGTAAAAGTAGCAATTCCAACTCCAACAATTATATTAAAACTTAACAAAAAAGATCCATTTCTTTATTTCGATTTTTTACTTGTTTGAATGAAATTTCATCGATTTTCATACGTATAAAAAACCACAAAAGGGGTTTCCTTTTAGTGTTGTTCTGCCCGCTTTGGCTCGAATGGGCCTTTTTTTGATGAAACTTCACACCTAAATTTTGTGTTATGTTGTCGAAAAAGATTCTTTTCTTTTTTCCCTACTACTGAGAAAGGCGCCTCTTTTCCACTGATTTCTCAAAATACTTCAAGAGGTACACGCAAGAAATAGGCCAATTCGGCAGCCCTTTTTTCAATTTCTCGTGGAATCAAATTATCATCAGTAAGAGTTAAAGGGATGGCTCCCTGTCCACGGATGTCCATATAAAGAACACGACGAGCAGAAATACCCTCTTTAACTTCTATTCGAATGGCCTGAATATCTTTTATAAGGAATCGCAGGAATATGCGACGATTTTTTCCAGGAAATCCCCAACGAAAAATACACACTATGCCTTCCCTTCTATCAAATCGATCATAACCACTGCCTACATTCCAAGAAATTGTGCACCACAAATAGGAGCTAATAAAGAGACCCGAGATTCCGTAGAAAGACATCACGATCCCCTGGGGAAAAAAAGATATCCAATTTTTACCAAAATAACTCGAAGTTCCAACCAATAGGAATCCTAATGAACCTAAAAAAAGGATAAAGGCCCAGCAAAAATTACTTATTTTGCGGGACCCCGTTATAAGTTCTATCCATCTATCTTCTGATCGCCAACTCATACTTGATCCAATTAAATTTTATTAGAATTTAGAGCATACCTCAAATTAATTTGACTTTACTTTTTTTGTTTCCCAAGTAACTCTCATCAACTAGCACTAGACCCCTTTACAAGTAAGGGCAGTAAGTCATCAAATTGAAATTTGTTAGAGCTAAAATCATAATATACCCCTTCCTTTAGGATATGTATGATATGATCCCACTCTAGATATACGATCGATAGATAGAGATCCGCGGGCTTTCTCTTTCAGCCATCCGGCGTCATGATCGATTTGAAAACAGCTAGAATTCATTTACTCATATATCATGTTTATATGCAGGCCTTCAAATTCTTTCCTTTATATTATATGCGGCAAAAATCACATGTTATACCGAATTCAATTAACTAGTATCCGTGTTATGATCCAAATCATAGTTTTGAAAACAAATCGAAGAAAATTACGCCCCAACAGATCTAAACAATCTTATTTTTTTGAACATAAAGAAATAAAGAAGCCATTGCAATTGCCGGAAATACTAGGCCTACTAAAGGCACAAAAATAGAAGGAAAGCTGAAAGTTGTCATAAAATGGGTTCCTCAATTTATTATTTGTACCTGTTATTTGTTGTTTATTTATAAATCCAAATATTTTATACTATAAATATAAATTATAATTATTTAATTCTTATTAATTTGAATTTAAGTCAATTGGAAATTCTTAGTATAGAGCTAACTATCTATAATATCTATAATAGATAAATATATAGTTAAATATCTAAGTTAATATTATTATATAGAATAAACGCAATAAATGGAGAACTAACTAAATGAACTTATTCATCTTTCGAATCCTTCTACACGAAAGATATGCAGTAGAATAGAATACCTTTTTGTTCTTTTTTTTTATCTGTACGATAAGACGAAATTTGTTTTTTTCCTAATTTGAAGAATGCACCTTTTTTGGATAAAGACTTCTTGATTAATAATCAAAATTATCCAACCCTTTTGATTCGTTCTACAGTTAGATCGTATGAAAACAAAAAAATTCCATTCTTACTTACTTTTATTCTGATAAACTAACTACTCATTTGCTAAAAAAAAAATAATAACAAATTTTACTTAGTTCTCTATTGAATTTTGATTCAAAGGAAGGAAATCATGGAACGCCAATAACTCACTCAGAACACTTTTTAAAATATTACGTGGGACAATTAGGTCGAATAAACCCTTCTCAAATAGGTATTCAGCCGCTTGCGAACCTTCGGGTACGGTTGTATTCAATGTTTGTTCAATTACTCGTTTACCCGCAAAAGCAATGTAAGCATCGGGTTCGGCAATAATGATATCACCCAACATACCAAAACTCGCTGTCACCCCACCAGTAGTAGGAGATGTAAGGATTGATACATAAAATAACTTTTTATTTGATTGATAATCATATAAAGCAGACGAAATTTTAGCCATTTGCATCAAGCTCAAACTTCCTTCTTGCATGCGCGCCCCCCCTGAAGCGCATACTATAATAAGAGGTAGACACTTATCGGTAGCGTACTCAATCAAACGGGTAATTTTTTCCCCAACTACGGATCCCATACTACCCCCCATAAAGTGAAAATCCATAATCGCAACTGCTACGGGAATGGCATTTAGTTGGCCGATGCCGGTTTGGACAGCCTCAGTTAATCCTGTCTTCCTTTGATAAGAATCAATGCGATCTTTATAAGGTTCGTCTTCGGAATGAAATTCAATGGGATCCAAAGAAACCATCTCTTCATCCATAGGATCCCAAGTACCGGGATCGATCAAAAGTTCGATTCTATCCAAACTATTCATTTTCAAATGAAATCCACATTGTTCACAAATATTCATTTTTGATTTCAAAAATTTCTTATAATTTAATCCATAACAATTTTCGCATTGAACCCACAAATCCCTATATTTTTGACTTACATCGTCGGAATCATTAGAACTTTCACTTAAAGTAAAATCATTAACCGTCGCGTGGGTTAGTATATCCGAACCCTCGCTTTCACTATTATTTGTAATTTCAGCATAAATGGAACTATAAATGTAGCTATCGCCGTAATTATCACTACTACTTACAATGTCCGTATCAATCCCGATTTGAGATTGAAGATAACTGTCAATGCAACTATTAATATGAGTATTCCAACTATATTGAGTATCATACATGTCCCGATTAGAGTTCGAGTAGGTATCTTCAATCGTAGATACATCATTGAGATAACTAGAATTCTGATAACTAGGAAAAGAACTTTCTAGCTCACCCCGAAAAGAATTCTTTTTATCAATCTCAAAAATTTGATTTTCAATATCAAAATATATGGAATAACTGTCTCCATTACTATCCTTAACTAAAAGGGGGTCATCAGGACTAAAATTCTGAATGTCTTTGACAACAAATAAAGGATCAACCTTACTGTAACTAGAATCATGACGACCTTCCCAACCCTGAATCCTTTTAGTCGTGGCTTTTAGATTCGTATCGTTGCTTTCGCTGGTATTTTCAATAGGACTAAGACTGTCCATTGGTTTATCTAGCCCACACTTGCATTCGAACTCCTTCTTAAACTTAAACAGCATCGAATTAAACCACCATTTTTCCATAGCGTTTTCTTGCCTCCTATTTGCATGAAAATACAATAGATGAATAGTCATTCGATCCAAAATTCTTTACAAAATTCTTTATTTAGTTGAATACCTTATTTCCTATCAGAATAAACAGAGAAACCCAATTACTAGAATTCATTAGTAACTAACGTTTGAGTATTGAACAAAATTCTTTGTTGTTTTGTGTAAATCAACAGCAATACTTATGATATGACTCTGCCAAATGTGATATGAATATACTATAAACCCTTGTCTTTCTAAGTCTTTCTAAAAAAATGATATGATTAGAAATCCTTTTTTTTGAAAAATGTCGTCTATGAACTAACTAATAAAGGGACAATATACGGGATGGGTAGAAAAGTTTTTGTTTTGTTTCAAGTAAACTCAAGAAACGAATATACCAACCCTAAGAATCCATAAGATTCGTTGTGGATCCAAGATATCACTAGAAAGATTTAATTCGTCGACTTTGTATTTACCATCTTCTCTACTTAGATTAAGTCTGTATTTATCGAAAATACGTGCAATAGAATCTTTGTATTCGGCTCAATCCTTTGTAGTAAAAGATTGGGCCGAGTTAAAGTTCAATTCAACTAAGAGAACAAAAAGAAATTACAAATTATTTATCCAAAGTATCCACCGCTGCGAAAATAAATTTAATCTCTTTCCATACTTCGCAAGCAGCCGCTAGTTCAGGACTCCATTTAGCAGCCTCGCGGATAATTTCATTACCCTCAGAAGCAAGATCACGCCCCTCGTTTCTAGCTTTTACGCATGCTTCTAGAGCTACTCGATTCGCTACAGCACCTGGCGCATTACCCCAAGGGTGTCCCAAAGTTCCTCCACCGAACTGTAGTACGGAATCATCTCCAAAAATTTCCGTCAAAGCAGGCATATGCCAAACGTGAATACCTCCTGAAGCCACAGGCAGAACACCCGGCATAGAGACCCAATCTTGAGTGAAATAAATACCGCGGGAACGATCTTTTTCAATATAATCATCGCGCAGTAAATCAACAAAGCCCAAAGTGATATCTCTTTCACCTTCAAGTTTACCTACTACAGTACCGGAGTGAATATGATCTCCGCCAGACATACGTAACGCTTTAGCTAGTACGCGGAAGTGCATACCATGATTCTTCTGCCTATCAATAACTGCATGCATTGCACGGTGAATGTGAAGAAGTAATCCATTATCTCGGCAATAATGAGATAAGCTAGTATTTGCAGTGAATCCCCCTGTTAAGTAATCATGCATTATGATAGGAACTCCCAATTCTCGAGCAAATACAGCCCTTTTGATCATTTCTTCGCAGTTACCTGCAGTAGCATTCAAGTAATGCCCTTTGATTTCACCAGTTTCAGCCTGCGATTTATAAATGGCTTCGGCACAAAATAAGAAACGATCTCTCCAACGCATAAATGGTTGAGAGTTCACGTTTTCATCATCTTTAGTAAAATCAAGTCCACCACGAAGACATTCATAACATGCTCTACCGTAGTTTTTAGCAGATAAACCTAATTTAGGTTTAATAGTACATCCCAATAGGGGACGACCATACTTGTTCAATTTATCTCTCTCGACCTGAATACCGTGAGGCGGCCCTTCGAAGGTTTTAACATAAGCAATTGGAATTCGCAAATCTTCCAGACGTAGGGCGCGCAGGGCTTTGAACCCAAATACATTACCTACGATGGAAGTAAACATGTTAGTAACAGAACCTTCTTCAAAAAGATCTAAAGGGTAAGCTACATAAGCAATAAATTGATCTTCTTCTCCAGGAACTGGCTCGATGTGGTAGCATCGTCCTTTGTAACGGTCAAGACTGGTAAGTCCATCGGTCCATACAGTTGTCCATGTACCAGTAGAAGACTCGGCAGCTACCGCGGCCCCTGCTTCTTCCGGTGGAACTCCGGGTTGAGGAGTTACTCGGAATGCTGCCAAGATATCAGTATCTTTGGTTTCGTATTCAGGAGTATAATAAGTTAATTTGTACTCTTTAACACCAGCTTTGAATCCAACACTTGCTTTAGTCTCTGTTTGTGGTGACATAAATCCCTCCCTACAACTCATGAATTAAGAATTCTCACAACAACAAGGTCTACTCGACACGAATTCGTTGTTAATGCAATTTTTCACAGGAATCTTTCACAAAATTCCCAACCAATACTAAAATAAATTATCAACTAATCCGAATGTTTGATTATTAGACCATACGATTTGCCAAATACATCATTATTGTATACCCTTTCATATATATAACGCAACCCAATTTACCCTTTTTGAATCGGATAGAAATTAATGAATCGTAATGTAAACAGAGCTCGGGTTCGAATTCCATAGAATAGATAATATAGATGGGATTGTCTATAATGATAAACAAATGAAAGGCTTTCTCAAGATTCTTATTCATCTGTTTGCGATTCTAAAAATTGGAAATAATAGGTTGATTGACTTTTCAAATTCATTGTTTCTTTTATTGTTTCTTTATTGAAAGAATTGAATTGGATTCGATTGAATGGTAACAACCAAATGGGTTGCTAACTCTCATGGCTTAGTGAATTAACCGATCAACTCGCTATCACCTATTTGTTTTTGGTTTGAATTCGATAATTTTAGCAAAAATATTTTCTTTATTAATTATTATGAGAATAAATCCTACTACTTCTGGTTCTGCGGTTTCGGCGCTTGACAAAAAAAACCTGGGGCGTATTGTCCAAATCATCGGACCAGTACTAGATGTAGCCTTTCCGCCAGGCAAAATGCCTAATATTTATGACGCCCTGGTAGTTAAAGGTAAAGATATTGCTGGTCAACCAATTAATGTAACTTGTGAAGTACAACAATTATTAGGAAATAATCGAGTTAGAGCTGTAGCTATGAGTGCCACAGATGGTCTAACGAGAGGAATGGAAGTGATTGGCACGGGGGCCCCTCTAAGTGTTCCAGTAGGGGGAGCAACTCTGGGACGAATTTTCAACGTGCTTGGGGAGCCTGTTGATAATTTAGGTCCGGTAGATACCAGTACAACAGCTCCGATTCATAGATCTGCGCCCGCCTTTATACAGTTAGATACAAAATTATCCATTTTTGAAACTGGAATTAAAGTAGTGGATCTTTTAGCCCCTTATCGCCGTGGTGGAAAAATAGGACTATTTGGCGGAGCTGGGGTGGGTAAAACAGTACTCATTATGGAATTGATTAACAATATTGCCAAAGCGCATGGTGGCGTATCCGTATTTGGAGGAGTGGGCGAACGTACTCGTGAAGGAAATGATCTTTACATGGAAATGAAAGAATCTGGAGTGATTAATGAAGAAAATATTGCAGAATCAAAAGTGGCTCTCGTTTACGGTCAGATGAACGAACCGCCAGGAGCTCGTATGAGAGTTGGTTTGACTGCCCTAACTATGGCCGAATATTTTCGAGATGTTAATGAACAAGACGTACTTCTATTTATCGACAATATATTCCGTTTCGTCCAAGCAGGGTCCGAAGTCTCGGCCTTATTGGGTCGAATGCCTTCTGCCGTGGGCTACCAACCGACACTGAGTACTGAAATGGGTTCTTTACAAGAAAGGATTACTTCTACCAAGGAGGGGTCCATCACTTCTATTCAAGCGGTTTATGTGCCTGCGGACGATTTAACCGACCCCGCGCCTGCTACGACATTTGCACATTTAGATGCTACTACCGTACTATCAAGAGGATTAGCTGCCAAAGGTATCTATCCAGCAGTTGATCCTTTAGATTCAACATCAACTATGCTTCAACCTCGGATCGTTGGTGAGGAACATTATGAAACCGCGCAAAAAGTGAAACAAACCTTACAACGTTACAAAGAACTTCAGGATATTATAGCTATCCTTGGGTTAGACGAATTATCCGAAGAGGATCGTTTAATCGTAGCGCGGGCGCGAAAAATTGAACGTTTCTTATCACAACCTTTCTTTGTAGCAGAAGTATTTACTGGCTCTCCAGGGAAATATGTTGGTCTGGCAGAAACAATTAGAGGATTTCAATTGATTCTTTCCGGCGAGTTAGATGGTCTTCCTGAACAAGCCTTTTATTTAGTAGGTAATATCGATGAAGCTACCGCGAAGGCTATGAACCTAGAAATGGAGAACAATTTGAAGAAATGACCTTAAATCTTTGTGTACTGACCCCTAATAGAATTGTTTGGGATGCAGAAGTGAAAGAAATAATTCTATCTACTAATAGTGGTCAAATTGGCGTATTACCCAATCATGCCCCTATTGCGACAGCTGTAGATATAGGTATTTTAAGAATACGTCTTAATGACCAATGGTTAACAATGGCTCTGATGGGCGGTTTTGCTAGAATAGGCAATAATGACATAACCATTTTAGTAAATGATGCGGAGAAGGGTAGTGACATTGATGCACAAGAAGCTCAGGAAACTCTTGAAATAGCGGAAGCTAATTTGAAAAAGGCTGAAGGAAAGAGACAAATAATTGAAGCAAATCTAGCGCTCCGCCGAGCTAGGACACGAGTAGAGGCTCTCAATGTGGTTTGATTTGATAACTAAGTTAGTACGTTCGAATAAATAGGTTTCAAACCCTATTTGGATTCTATCACATACAATCAAGCAAATCCCAATTTTGATGCAACTAAAAGAAATTCAGAAAGAAAATAGAAAAAATGCAAAATCAAAAAACTAAATAGAGGGTGGTTCAAAAAACTTATTAGATACTGCGTATCTAATAAGTTCTACCTACTATTGGATTTGAACCAATGACTCTCGCCGTATGAAAGCAATACTCTAACCACTGAGTTAAGTAGGTTATTTCTCGTCCCAAAGAGAACAAAAAGGAATCCATCCCCTTCATGGATTATAAATATAATATTCTTTAGAAGCAATACCGCGGAACCAGATCAAAGATTTATGATGTTCGATCATCGAATATTAATCTTGACAACAAATTAGCTACATAATAAAATATGTATTACAAGCAATAAGGGCTATAGCTCAGTTGGTAGAGCGCCTCGTTTACACGTGCGCCAATGTTTTTCAAAGGGAACACATCATAAAATCAAAAGAATGGGTATCTTAATTCAGAATGTCTTACCCCATAACTTTAATTTAAGGGAACAATAGCCTGACAAAAGGGTTCGGTTCAATTGGAGTGCCCGTATAGGTGCCAAATAGACCCTATCCTAGATTGGAGATATTGATAGGGTGAATAGTTAGTCTACTCAATGCTAGGCCTAATGAGTATAAGGAACTCAAACAATCTCTTTTCGTCCTATGAACTTTAAGGTGTATTAAGTTTCATATTTCATTTTGAAAACAGAACGATAGAGACTTCATTTAACTTAAACTTAGGTTGAAGAGGCCGGAGGCATACCTACGTCAAGATAACCATACCTTTGAAAGACTTTGGTAGTGCTCTTGGATCAGAATGCAAAATAAGTAATCAGAGCACGAGGAGCCATCTTCTTATCTTTATCTTATTTTTTATATCAAAAGAAAAAAGATGGCAGACTAGCTGATATTTTCATCAGTTAATGAAAGAGCCCAATGCAAAAAAATGCATGTTGGGTCTTTGAAACAGTTCGGATCATTTTGATAATAAAAAGTTTGATCTGTTTTACCGAGAAGGTCTACGGTTCGAGTCCGTATAGCCCTAAAATTAATTAAAAATTTCAAAAATGAATTCAAAAATAAATTAATAAAAAAGAAATAATAACAATTCAATTTACAATTAATAATTAATTAATTAATTAGAATATAAATATAAAACTAATAGAAAATAAAAATGATTAATCAAAATTCAATCAAATTTATTTCTATTCTCTTAAATTTTAAAAATTTACGATTTATTCAATTAAAATAAAATTAGTAAGTTCAACTAAAATAAAGGAGAATTTTCTTTTTTTATTTCAAATTCCCTTTCTTTAGTTTAGAGAGAAACTTAGGCGAAAAAAGAACTTGTATAAAAGTAAGATATAGATAGAGTTATACTAACTAAAAAGCGGTATGGTATAATGGAATATAGGGTTGCACCTTGAAATGCCACAGTAAATAACGGAAATTAATCAATTCGCTGAAAACGAATTTATGTTTATTTTGACCAAATAGTTATCGATGACTTGACAATTTCAATTGAGCAATCCGGTATATTTTCCACGTCCAGAGGAGTCTTTCTATGTTTCTGCTTTACGAATATGATATTTTTTGGGTATTTCTACTAATATCGAGTCTTATTCCTATTTTGACCTTTTTCATTTCGGGAGTTTTAGCCCCGATTAGCAAAGGTCCGGAGAAGCTTTCTAGTTATGAATCCGGTATAGAACCAATGGGCGACGCTTGGTTACAGTTTAGAATCCGTTATTATATGTTTGCTTTAGTTTTTGTTGTTTTTGATGTTGAAACGGTTTTTCTTTATCCATGGGCAATGAGTTTCGATATATTGGGTGTATCCGTATTTGTGGAAGCTTTAATTTTTGTACTTATCTTAATTATTGGTTTAGTTTTTGCATGGCGAAAGGGAGCATTGGAATGGTCTTAGCTCCTTAATATTTAGACAATACAAAGAAAAAGGGGAAAAAGGAAAATTGAGACTGTTATGAATTCTATTGAGTTTCCTTTACTTGACCGAACAGCCCAAAATTCGGTTATTTCAACTACATTAAATGATCTTTCAAATTGGTCAAGACTCTCTAGTTTATGGCCGCTTCTCTATGGTACCAGCTGTTGTTTCATTGAATTTGCTTCCCTACTAGGTTCACGATTCGACTTTGATCGTTATGGTCTAGTACCAAGGTCGAGTCCTAGACAGGCGGATCTAATTTTAACGGCTGGAACAGTAACAATGAAAATGGCCCCCTCTTTAGTGAGACTGTATGAGCAAATGCCCGAACCAAAATATGTTATTGCAATGGGAGCATGTACAATTACAGGAGGGATGTTCAGTACTGATTCTTATAGTACTGTTCGGGGAGTTGATAAACTAATTCCTGTGGATGTCTATTTGCCAGGCTGTCCACCTAATCCAGAAGCAGTTATAGAGGCTATAACAAAACTTCGTAAGAAAATGTCTCGAGAAATCTCCGAAGATAGAATTAGGTCTGAACGAGTGAACCGCTGTTTTACTTCCAATCATAAGTTTCATATTCGGCGAAATATTCGTATTGGAAAATCTGATTCTGATAAAGGATTCCTTTCTCAATCGGACTATACGGCAACGGCAGAAATACCTACTGAAACCTTTTTTAAATACAAGAGTTCAGCCTTTTCTCACGAATTGATAAAATAAATTAGGCAGTAGTTCTTTGTACAAAATAGCATATATATAGTATATAGTAGACCACATAAATTTCATCGTAAATGTGAAATACTTATACAAATAATACACAAAAGAGGGGAGATATAAAAAAGATGCAGGGTCGTTTGTCTGCTTGGCTAGTCAAACATGGACTAAGTCATAGATCTTTGGGCTTTGATTACCAAGGCACAGAGACTTTACAAATAAAGCCCCAGGATTGGTATTCCATTGCTGTTATTTTATACGTATATGGTTACAATTATTTACGCTCCCAATGCGCCTATGATGTAGCGCCAGGCGGGCTATTAGCTAGTGTCTATCATCTTACGAGAATAGAGTATGGTGTAGATCAACCAGAAGAGGTATGCATAAAAGTATTTGTCTCACGAAAGAATCCTAGGATTCCGTCCGTCTTCTGGGTTTGGAAAAGTGTGGATTTTCAAGAACGAGAATCCTATGATATGTTGGGAATCTCTTATGAAAATCATCCCCGTTTGAAACGTATCTTAATGCCGGAAAGTTGGATAGGCTGGCCCTTACGCAAAGATTATATTGCCCCCAATTTTTATGAAATACAAGATGCCCATTGAATGTGAATGATAAGACCGCTCTTATACAATTTTTCAGATATTCAAGACTTATACATTCCGTTTTGATTAAGCAGAATAAAAATAATAAATAATGGTTGATAAATAATGGTTGTTGATAGGCTAACAAAAAAGACAATACAAAAAAATTAGGGATTCAGGAGGATTCTCGGATCCCAACTTAAACAACTTCAACTTAGAAATAGAAACAATTTTAATTTTAGAAAAAGTTATGTAAGAGTAATGAAGAAATCAAATAGTAAAGAGGATACAAAGAACTGAAGGAGTATTGACTTCTAGTTATTTGTATCTTTTGTCTACTTCAGATTTGACTTTTGAGTCTCTCAAGCAACCAATTTAACCCTTTGTTTTGATATGAAGTATTAACATTCTTTTTGAAGATAAAGAATAGGAGAAATGAAATAGAATCGAATTTTGTAGATACTTTATTTGAAAAATTCTACCCATCTATAATCTATAAAATATAAAACTAAAAAATAAAAATATAAAACGAAAAAATAGATGGGGTGGGTATATCTTCACACAGTGGATAAAAGTATTATTGTGATCGAAGCTCTAAATGCATAGGAATGTGAATTCAAAATGAATTTCTCTATTTCTAGAAAAGAGAAGAGAAAACCATGCAAATGAATCGTGTGCCATGCCAGGAACCAGATTTGAACTGGTGACACGAGGATTTTCAGTCCTCTGCTCTACCAGCTGAGCTATCCCGACCCCTTCCAATGTAGCATTCTCATTTTACTCCAAAATGGGTACTGTGTCAATTAAAAGAATCTTACCAATTCCAACAATTATATTAAAACTTAAAAAAGGGGGAATTTCCAAGTTTTTTAGGTTAGGAGTAATTCTATAGATTGTAAATCATTCAAATGGGGATTTCTTGCTCAAACATATCCATTTGTATCATATCCATTTGTATGTATGTGATACAAAGAAAAGGGTATTGTTGCCCCGACCACTTCTAAGAGAATATAGTGAATGAAATGGATAGGGCATTTTGAACCGATAACAAAAGAGGGATAGTTAAATAGATAGTTGGGGAATCAAATAGTCTATTTGATTTGGGGATAGAGGGACTTGAACCCTCACGATTTTAAAAGTCGACGGATTTTCCTCTTAACTATAAATTTCATTGTTGCCGGAATTGACATGTAAAATGGGACTCTATCTTTATTCTCGTCTGATTAATCAGTTCGTGAAAAGATCTATCAGACTATGGAGTGAATCATTTGATCAATGAATATTCGATTCGTTCTTAAACATGGAATCTATTAACTTTCTTTTTTCATAGAAAAAAGAGTTTGGGCTGTCAATACTCATTTAATATACTATTCACTACATATGTATATATATGGTTATCCTTCGCTTTATCCTTAAATACTGAAAATACTGAAGGAATTTTTCCTGGAAAGACTTATCGACTAACGCATCCAACTCCATTTGTTAGAACAGCTTCCGTTGAGTCTCTGCACCTATCCCCTTTTTCCCTTTCTGAACCTTTGTTTTTTGTTTTCGGAAAATAGGATTTGGCTCAGGATTGCCCCTTTTTATTAATTCCAGGGTTTCTCTGAATTTGAAAGTTCTCACTTAGCGGGTTTCCATACCAAGGCCCAATCTAATTAAGTCCGTAGCGTCTACCGATTTCGCCATATCCCCCTTCGTCTTGTGTTGAGATTTAAATTTCATTGTTATGTTGTTTCTTTTTTTCTTTCATTTATAATGAAATCCTTGAATTCATTAGATATCAGATTGCTATCTCCTCGAAACAAAGTTTTTGTTTATTTATTACCTTCTATAGAAGAACCATCTTTGGATTTGGTCCAATCGACTATGATTTTACCATTTCTGTATCTGCAATTCAATATAGATGGAGATATATCCAAGCTAAATATAGATAACTATCACGTTATCGGTGTAATTTTGAATACTTGAAGGTTCGATTCTTTTTTTGTCATCTTAATTTCTCCCTTTCCTACTTACTTGTTTATGAAAGTAGCGAATGTCTCATTACTTATAACTAACCATTCCTAAGTGGAACTAGATGATTATGATATAGAATCAAATAATACAATAAAAAGAAGTTCAAATGGCATTTGAATTCAAAAATGAAAACTTTAATTATCTAAAACTCGAATCGAATAATAAAAGATATATCCAATTTAATAATATTAATAAATATTAATATATTAATATTGGAATTTTGTTTTATTTTATATTCGTTTTATTTTTTTTTTAATATTTAATTTTATTAATTTAATATAATATTTATTAATTTAATATAATATTAGTATTAGTGATAAATTTAAATAATAATAATAAATAAATCGAAATTCGATATCGCTCTATTAATTGTTGTGTTTATAATATTCCTCTGGCTCTGGATATAAAATGGATATTATATGAGCCCGCTTAGCTCAGAGGTTAGAGCATCGCATTTGTAATGCGATGGTCATCGGTTCGATTCCGATAGCCGGCTTTTCCTATTTATTTAAATTTTTACGTAATTGAGAATGTCCCTTTTGAATTTGAAATCAAAAAATGTTGAAGGGGTGAGGTCTCACCTTTCCAAAAGACATACACTTTTAAAATTATAAGACCTTAGATTATATCCGGAAAGGGGTCCTTTTTTCTATATTTTTCTATAATAGTTTTTCTATACTAGAAGTATGTGGATCATTATCCAATTCATTTAATTCTTGTTTCTAGTACACAATTCAGTAAACTTCGCTTGATTTCGGTCAGTTTTTTTTTAGTTTAAAAAAAAAATAAGAATCAAATTCATATTAAATAAGAATTAAATAAGAATAGATTAAATAAGAATAGAATAAGGAGTCTTTATGTCGCGTTACCGAGGACCTCGTTTCAAAAAAATACATCGCCTAGGGGCTTTGCCAGGATTAACTAATAAAAATCCTAGAACTGGAAATGATCTTAGAAACCAAACGTATTCGGGGAAAAAATCTCAATATCGTATTCGCCTAGAAGAAAAACAAAAGTTGCGTTTTCATTATGGTCTTACAGAACGACAATTAGTAAAATATGTGCGCATCGCCGGAAAAGCTAAGGGGTCAACAGGTCAAGTTTTACTCCAATTACTTGAAATGCGTTTGGATAACATACTTTTTCGATTAGGTATGGCTTCGACTATTCCTGCCGCCCGCCAATTAGTTAACCATAGACATATTTTAGTTAATGGTAGGATAGTGGATATCCCAAGTTATCGCTGCAAACCCCGAGATATTATTACAGCGAAGGATGAACAAAAATCCAGAGCTTTGATTCAAAAATCCTTGGATTCGTCCCCCCGGGAAGAATTACCAACTCATTTGATCCTTCACCCATTCCAATATAAAGGATTGGTCAATCAAATAATAGATAGTAAGTGGATCGGTTTGAAAATAAATGAATTGCTAGTTGTAGAATATTATTCTCGTCAAACTTAAACCTAACTAGCAAATTTCCGACCAGAAGGAAATTAATACTTAAACTTAATAAGTAAGATAAATGTAGGTTTGATCCGGATTTTTTACTTTTTATACATCTTTTTTATTTTATAGATTAAGGAAATTTTTTTATTGTTCTTTATTGTTCAGAGTTACAGTATTTTCTTTATCTAGTATTTTGTGTGTCACACCAATTAGGAATAGAAAATCCATCTTAACTATTAACTAAAAGTAACTAAAAGACAGGTCGAACAGTTCAACTAGTGTTATAAATTTCCCATTGT
>OX459127.1:35000-37500 GCA_949775105.1 Oldenlandia corymbosa var. corymbosa | reverse complement strand
ATTAATGGATATAACCCCTTTGGTATGAATAGTTTATCGGTCTGGGCATGGATGTTCTTATTTGGACACCTTGTTTGGGCTACTGGGTTTATGTTCTTAATTTCTTGGCGGGGGTATTGGCAGGAGTTGATTGAAACCTTAGCATGGGCTCATGAACGAACACCTTTAGCCAATTTGATTCGCTGGAGGGATAAGCCAGTCGCCCTTTCCATTGTGCAAGCAAGATTGGTTGGATTAGCCCACTTTTCTGTAGGTTATATATTTACTTATGCGGCTTTCTTAATTGCCTCTACGTCGGGCAAATTTGGTTAATTTTTTACTTCATTTGGTGTGTATCCGAGAAAAGTTCATTTCTTTGGATGGAGAGTGAGTCCACCGTCTTCTATTTCTACATCTAGGATTCGACTTGTATCAGCGATACTAAGAGGAACTAAACTATTATGGCAAGGAAAGGTTTGATTCAGCGGGAGAAGAAAAGGCAAAAATTGGAACAAAAATATCATTTGATTCGTCGATCCTCAAAAACAGAAATAAGCAAAGTTCAGTCGTTGACTGACAAATGGGAAATTTATAGAAAATTACAATCACTACCGCGGAATAGCGCACCTACACGTCTTCATCGACGTTGTTTTGCGACCGGAAGACCAAGAGCGAATTATCGAGACTTTGGACTATCCGGACATATACTTCGGGAAATGGTTCATGCATGTTTGTTGCCAGGAGCAACAAGATCCAGTTGGTAAGCATTAACCTTTGATTTTTATTTGATTTTTTATTCTACGGTCGGCGATTGGGGGTCCCCCTTTACCATTCTGTATAAATTGGCTATTCTATTTGTACAGATATGATAGAGGGGGACATTCAACCCTTGTTTGTCTATTAGTTTTTGGTCCTTCTTTTTAGCGCGGGGTAGAGCAGTTTGGTAGCTCGCAAGGCTCATAACCTTGAGGTCACGGGTTCAAATCCTGTCTCCGCAACATCTTGTTTGTCAACAATTTTTCGGTTTTTTTTATTCTATTTTTATTCTGTTAACTAGTAATTGATTTAATTTATTATGCGCTTTTCTTTTTAGATAAGCATAAAATCATTAAAAGATCACGGATAATTAGACCAAATCCCTTATTATATTCATTATTCATTTTATTTTATATTCATTTCATATTAAAGAAATTATTTTACTTTGGGCGGATAGCGGGAATCGAACCCGCGTCTTCTCCTTGGCAAAGAGAAATTTTACCATTCGACCATATCCGCATTTTTTTGTTCTTGATAAATAATGATACCTAATATGTACACACAATATTCAATAGGAAATTTATATCGACTTGATTTACTTGGAATAGATACTTAGATGATTTTTGAAAACTTTTCAACGGAGGCTCCACCTAGATCGACTCCAATTATTATTATTGTATTAATTTATTCTTTTATACCATTCCAGAATTGTTCAATAAATTTGACCCCCTCTATGTTTTTCTTTATTTTATTTGTATTGTATTTTCTTTTGGGGACTTATATTTAATTTCAAGTTTACTACGTCTCCCAAACGAGAAAAAATTGCGGGGGGTCATTTGGGTTTCGGCTCTGGAACGGATAGGTTCAAGAGATGAGAGAATTAAGGATACCAACTAGAAAAACTAATCCAATCCATAATGATGTGCCGGAAAATATAACATTTTTGTTACTTGACCAACCGTCGGGAGAAGCAAAGACAACGGGCACACTAATCAATAAGATTGACGAAGTAGCAATTAATGCAAAAACAGCCAATTGGAAAGCAAGAGTCATACTTTTAATCCTCCACTCTAACAACAAATTAACTTATACCATTTGATCCCCCTATCAGCAAAAAAAATGTTAATAAACTAAATCCTCGGGGGATTTACTTTACCACGAGTCTATATCACTTATTACTACCCATTTTATTCATACATGGGATCGAGGTAGATCAATTTATTTGATTTCAAAAAAAGGCGGGCTGCCTCACATATACGGATAAGATATATTGATAGGTGGATTCCCGCCGTATATCTTTCTACGGATAGCGTTGGATACAACCACTATGGTCATGTTTTATTCGGAGGAATAAAATAAAAATTGTCTTTCGGAGAGGTGGCTGAGTGGTTGATAGCCCCGGTCTTGAAAACCGGTATAGTTTTAAACAAAGAACTATCGAGGGTTCGAATCCCTCTCTCTCCTTTTTTGCTCATTGAATAGCTTTGTTTTGTTATTAGCTTTGACCGGACTGGTATTATTAAACATTAAAGAAGGCGGGCTCGGCTCGGCTCGGTGGGATAGCCGAGCCGAAAAAAATTGATAATTATATAAAATGAAAAAAAAAAGAATACTTTTTAATAAGTATGACCCGATCTCAAGATGTCTGATCGAATGCTTGAAATATGAATCCCTTTCATTCGATCTCCTCTATCCTCTATTATCTCAATTAAGAGGAGTCATGGAAAGTGCAGGTTCAAAATCACGATCAATTCCTTTTTCAAAC
>OX459127.1:2500-30000 GCA_949775105.1 Oldenlandia corymbosa var. corymbosa | reverse complement strand
TCAAGGCGGAAGCTGCGGGTTCGAGCCCCGTCAGTCCCGGCGGCTCCAATAAAAAGACATCAATCAATTTATCTCTCCCTTGTATGACTATGAAATATGACTAGGAAAAAGTTCATATAACTATCAAAAAGTCCCGGGGGCACAATTTTCTTTCCAAACTAACAACTAAAAAAGGGCTCTTTATTTCCCTTTTCTTTCTCTTTTTGGCAAGAAAAGGGGTGTATTAGTACAATTATTGGTAGCATTAATTATTGGTAGCATTATAGTAAGGATTCCAAGTCTGCTTTTTCGATTATTCTAGATACCTGGAAATATTTATATATACCTGGATATAGGGTAATCTATTTATATAGTTTATTTTTGTTGTTTGTATTTGTAACTAATTAAAGTGAAATAGAAGAGCGATCTCATGATACTTGATCAGAGGATTGTACATCAAAAAATCAAAGGTAAGTTATAGAAAAAAGAACGGAACCAAATAAAGATAAAGGAATTTTGGATTGGTTCACGAATCGAAATTGGGTCGGTACGCATAAAAAAACCTCCTATGTTATAC
Source organism: Oldenlandia corymbosa var. corymbosa (assembly GCA_949775105.1). NCBI lineage: Eukaryota > Viridiplantae > Streptophyta > Magnoliopsida > Gentianales > Rubiaceae > Oldenlandia > Oldenlandia corymbosa. The sequence continues at coordinate 29,444 of OX459127.1, read as the reverse complement.
TATTCCGTTTTTGATTTTGACGACGAATTTTTTTGGTAACAATTTTTTTGGTAACTCAGGTATTGTTATTCATGATATGGATCCGATTTAAAAACATTAATTAATAGGTAATTGATTCGAAAGAGTTATCATCTCTAGGGGATTAAATCCCGAGTTATTGTAAAATAAAAAAAGCTTAGATTATGGAAGTAAATATTCTTGCATTTATTGCTACTGCGCTATTCATTCTAGTTCCTACGGCCTTTCTGCTTATAATTTACGTAAAAACAGTCAGTGAAAATAATTAATTTCAATTAAGCTTCATTTATAAGTTCTTATCAAAAATGAATGAAAGGAATTCCAATTTTCGCGTCTTAAAAATAAAGGAAATAGGCGAATTATGATCGGGGTAGTATTCTAATAGATAGACCATATGGTCTATCTATTAGAATTAGTAGAATGTATACTGTGGAAAGTTCTACTTTAAAATATACAAAAAATTTTTAAATTATAAAGCAAGCCATAAGTGTGTAATACGGGACTCGCCTGAGAAAGGATTCTCTTATGTATAATATCTTGCTCGACAACCGCGATGTCTCTGCGTATACCGCTTGTAATAGTCATAGAAAGGACATAGATTTTCAAAATTGTCAATTAAAGAGGGAATAATTTACTCAGTACTCATTTCTAACTCCGGTAACAACCCGTTGATTGAAATATAACATCTCGCAAGACTTGTTATTCTAATGAATTTCCTTTACTAAGTATTCCGAAAGAAATACAAAGATGGCAATTGGTGAAATATCTGTTTGATTGAAAAAGTGTGATTCATATAATGGATTTCTCTATCCGAATCGAATGGAATTCAAAATGAATATTTTTTTCGTTTTATTTTTAATTTAAAACGCGATTCAGAACGATCTAGAAACCAATTGATACAGTTTTATTAATTAGTAATACTCCTAGAGTCCACTTCTTCCCCACACTACAAGTGAAAGGGAAAATGTAAAGACTACCATTAAAGCAGCCCAAGCGAGACTTACTATATCCATGTGAATTATGTCCCCTTATCTCTATAAACTATAAATAGGATCTCTATAAATATATAAATATGAAGGAATTTTACTATTCCTCAATACTAATAGTATAGTGGAATCAATGGTGCAGAGTCAAAAAAGGATTAGAGCCGAACACTATTGATATAACACTGTAATAAATGATATAACACTGTAATAAACCAACTGATTTAATTTAATAAATTAATAAATAATAATAAAAATTCCTAGATGATTTTGAAACATGAAATTTAAATAAAGGGAAAGACAAATCTGAAGCAAAATAAGTCATAACATCGCTCGAAAATGTTACTAATAGAAAAATATAGGAAAAAAGTCCTTTTTGGTTGTTGATGCTCATAAGTAAAAAGCCTAAAAAGAAAATCAATATTTCATTTTCTATTTGATCGAATACGTAACCCGTTTCAACGATCTCTGTAAAAAAGTGTATAGATAATATATGGTGTTGCCCCAAAAAATGTCTTTCCATTTATTATTGTAGTCGAAGAGTATCCCGAAGTTTTGACAACCCCTCGACCTTTGGATTGGAATATATCTTCGAATCCTCGATTTACACTCTTTTCGAAAACCCTACTCGGCTATTTCGACGAATCAAACAAGTATAAACAGTCCCTTTTCTATGCTTCTGGTGCGAACCAATTGGCTGAGTTATATCAGCCGAGCAGAAGTAGGTTTCACACCTTTTGTTGATTTGATCAGGCGACACCCGGATTTGAACTGGGGAAAAAGGATTTGCAGTCCCCCGCCTTACCACTCGGCCATGCCGCCAAAACAATATAAAATTAGTGAAATATGTCCTGTATTACTGCACATACTTTTTTTGTATTTATTGTGTATTTATCTTGTATTTATTGTGTATTTAGTGTATGTGTACGCGGAGCGCATCGGGAGTTCCTTTTTTTTCATTCCTTTCTTTCCTAATTTATCCCTTTTTTGCCCAAAAGAAACAGCTCGGCTTTTTTTTTCAATTGGATTTGATAAGCTCTTCTAGAGTATCTCTAAATAACCGAATTCTCCCACTTTCGAGTAAAAACCGATTGTAAGTTTTCGTTCGAAAAAGTCAAACAAATTGGAACCATTAACTATTGATTACTGACTGCGAATGCAGAAACAATTTGAATCTCAAAGTTTTTTCTTTTCTTAATAATTTAATAATATAATAAATTGATACATTAATATTGAACTATAACTATTGAGTTAGAAATTATAAAAACCTTCTCAATTTAAATTATACCACTAATTATGAGTATATGTAAACCCCAGCCCTAGTACCGAAATGTATATTTCTTATTTTTGATTTTATATATATATGATATATATAATAGCTCTAAGAATTGAATACGATTTGTATTTTCTTTTAATAGAACACAAACCCTCTTATTACAAATTACAAATATGAACATCAATAAAATCGAAGAGAACAGCAATATGTCCATACGTGTTTAATAATTAAAAACCGCTCTTCGATTTAGACTCTTATATTTATAAGTATAGAATAGATTTCTATTAGTATAGAAAACTTCACATATGTGAATATCATAATAATGAGAATGATAGAAATTCAATCATTTTTTGTTGATATTCTCTACAAAGTTCTATAACTTAACCTTATTAAGATTAAGTGGCAATTTTTTTTATAGAACTTTTTTACCAATTTCTTTCCATTTGTATCCGTTTAAAATTTCAATTTAAGTAGAAAATGCTTTTTTTCCACTCATACGTATTTCATACATTCTATTCCAGATATGGAGTTGGGTAAAATTTCATGTGATTCAGTAAACAGAATATAAATTCCATCGTTGCTAGATCATTTATACAATTTGGTGAAGAATGAATCAAATCAATAGTGGGATTTTTTGATAAATGGGAAATTGAAAATGCTAGGGGATGGAAATGAGGGAATATCTACAATACCTGGATTGAATCAGATACAATTTGAAGGGTTTTGTAGGTTTATTGATCAGGGTTTGACAGAAGAACTTTCTAAGTTTCCAAAAATCGAAGATACAGATCAAGAAATCGAATTTCAATTATTTGTGGAGACATACCAATTGATAGAACCGTTGATAAAGGAAAGGGATGCTGTATATGAATTACTCACGTATTCCTCTGAATTATATGTATCCGCGGGATTAATTTGGAAAACCGGCAGGGATATGCAAGAACAAACAATTTTTATTGGAAACATTCCTCTAATGAATTCCTTAGGAACTTTTATAGTAAATGGAATATATAGAATTTTGATCAATCAAATATTGCAAAGCCCTGGTATTTATTACCGGTCAGAATTGGACTACAATGGAATTTCAGTGTATACCGGTACTATAATATCAGATTGGGGAGGAAGATCAGAATTAGAGATTGATATAAAAGCAAGGATCTGGGCTCGTGTAAGTAGGAAACAAAAAATATCTATTCTAGTTCTATCATCAGCTATGGGTTCAAATCTAAGAGAAATTCTAGAGAATGTTTCGTATCCTGAAATTTTTTTGTCTTTTCTGAACGATAAGGAGAGAAAAAAAATTGGGTCAAAAGAAAATGCGATTTTAGCATTTTATGAACAATTTGCTTGTGTAGGTGGAGATCCGGTATTTTCTGAATCCTTATGTAAGGAATTACAAAAAAAATTCTTTCAACAAAGATGTGAATTAGGAAAAATTGGTCGACGAAATATAAATCAAAGGCTAAACCTTGATATACCCCAGAACAATACATTTTTGTTACCACGAGATATATTGGAAGCCGCAGATCATTTGATTGGGCTGAAATTTGGAATGGGCACAGTTGACGATATGAATCATTTGAAAAATAAACGTATTCGTTCTGTAGCAGATCTTTTACAAGATCAATTTGGGTTAGCTCTGGTTCGTTTAGAAAACGCGGTTCGCGGAACTATTGGTGGCGCAATTCGACATAAATTGATACCGACACCCCAAAATTTGGTAACTTCAACTGCATTAACAACTACTTTTGAGTCTTTTTTCGGTTTACACCCACTATCTCAAGTTTTGGATCGAACCAATCCATTGACACAAATAGTTCATGGGCGAAAGTTGAGCTATTTGGGCCCTGGGGGCTTAACAGGTCGAACTGCTAGTTTTCGGATACGAGATATCCATTCCAGTCACTATGGGCGTATTTGCCCAATTGATACATCGGAAGGAATCAATGTTGGACTTATTGGATCCTTATCAATTCATGCGAAGATCGGTCGTTGGGGATCCCTAGAAAGCCCGTTTTATGAAATTTCTGAGAGATCCACCGGGGTACGAATGCTTTTTTTATCCCCGGGTAGAGATGAATACTTTACGGTAGCAGCGGGAAATTCGTTGGCGTTGAATGGGGATCTTCAGGAAGAGCAGGTTGTTCCAGCTCGATACCGTCAAGACTTCTTGACTATTGCGTGGGAAAAGGTTCATCTTCGAAGTATTTTTCCCTTCCAATATTTTTCTATTGGAGCTTCCCTCATTCCTTTTATCGAACATAATGATGCGAATCGGGCTTTAATGAGTTCGAATATGCAACGTCAAGCAGTTCCACTTTCTAGTTCCGAGAAATGCATTGTTGGAACCGGGTTGGAACGACAAGCAGCTCTAGATTCAGGGGCTCTTTATATAGCCGAACGGGAGGGAAGGGTCGTTTATACCGATACGGACAAAATAATTTTATCGGGTAATGGGAGTACTCTAAGCATTTCATTAGGTCGGTATCAACGCTCGAATAAAAATACTTGTATGCACCAAAAAGCACAGGCTCCGCGGGGTAAATGTATTAAAAAGGGGCAAATTTTAGCTGACGGTGCTGCTACCGTTGGCGGAGAACTTTCTTTGGGAAAAAGTGTATTAGTAGCTTATATGCCGTGGGAGGGGTACAATTATGAAGATGCAGTACTCATTAGTGAACGTTTGGTATATGAAGATATTTATACTTCTTTTCACATACGGAAATATGAAATTCAGACCCATGTCACAAACCAAGGTCCTGAGAGGGTCACTAATGAAATACCCCATTTAGAAGCCCATTTACTACGTAATTTAGACAAAAACGGAATTGTGATGTTGGGATCTTGGGTAGAAACGGGTGATATTTTAGTAGGTAAATTAACGCCTCAGGTGGTGAAAGAGTCGTCGTATGCTCCAGAAGATAGATTGTTACGAGCTATCCTTGGGATTCAGGTATCTACTTCAAAAGAAACGTGTCTAAAACTACCTATAGGTGGTAGGGGTCGGGTTATTGATGTCAGATGGATCCATAAGAAGGGGGGTTCTAGTTATAATCCAGAAACGATTCGTGTATATATTTCACAGAAACGCGACATTAAGGTCGGAGATAAGGTAGCTGGAAGACACGGAAATAAGGGTATTATTTCCAAAATTTTGCCCAGACAAGATATGCCTTATTTGGAAGATGGAAGGCCCGTTGATATGGTGTTTAACCCGCTAGGAGTACCTTCAAGGATGAATGTAGGACAGATTTTTGAATGTTCACTTGGGTTAGCCGGAAGCCTGCTAGACAGACATTATCGAATAGCGCCTTTTGATGAGCGATATGAACAAGAAGCTTCGAGAAAACTGGTGTTTTCTGAATTATATCAAGCTAGTAAGCAAACAGCGAATCCGTGGGTATTTGAAGCTGAATATCCAGGAAAAAGCAGAATATTTGATGGAAGGGCGGGGAATCCTTTTGAACAACCCGTTTTAATAGGAAAGCCTTATATCTTAAAATTAATTCATCAAGTTGATGATAAAATCCACGGCCGCTCAAGTGGACATTATGCACTTGTTACACAACAACCCCTTAGAGGAAGGGCAAAGCGGGGGGGACAGCGGGTAGGAGAAATGGAGGTTTGGGCTCTCGAAGGGTTTGGTGTTGCTCATATTTTACAAGAAATGCTTACTTATAAATCGGATCATATTAGAGCTCGACAGGAAGTACTTGGTACTACAATCGTTGGAGAAACAATACCTAAACCCGAGGGTACTCCCGAATCTTTTCGGTTACTTGTTCGAGAACTACGATCTTTAGCTCTGGAACTGAATCATTTCCTTGTATCTGAGAAAAACTTCCAGATTCATAGGAAGGAAGCTTAATCGGAATGAATCAGCATTTCTCTTTTATGATCGATAGATATAAACATCAACAGCTCCAAATTGGATCAGTTTCACCTCAACAAATAAGTGCTTGGGCCACTAAAATACTTCCTAATGGAGAAGTAGTTGGAGAGGTAACAAAACCCTATACCTTTCATTACAAAACTAATAAACCGGAAAAGGATGGATTATTTTGCGAAAGAATTTTTGGACCTATTAAAAGTGGAATTTGTGCTTGTGGAAATTATCGCGTAATCGGAGAGGAAAAAGACGACCCAAAATTTTGTGAGAAATGCGGCGTCGAATTTATTGATTCTCGTATACGAAGGTATCAAATGGGCTACATCAAACTCGCATGCCCAGTAACCCATGTATGGTATTTAAAACGTCTTCCTAGTTATATTGCGAATCTTTTAGATAAATCCCTTAAAGAATTAGAAGGCCTAGTCTACTGCGATGTGTGATTTGATCGAAATACTGATTTTACAGATTCCGAATAAGAAACTGTCATTCCAGTGAATATAATTGGGATGCCCTGGATCTGACACGTCGCTTGGGAGGAGTAACATGAAGCTCAGAATTCGGGGTATAGTAAATACTCCCAAATAAAAGGGGTAATTGATCTATGGTCGGTTTCATAACAAATAAAGAGAAATTCCTATTTGTACCTCGTAAAAAAAGACTTTTTGTTTTGTGGAATTCACTTTTTTCCTTTTTTTTGGAAAGAAAGTATGTTCAAGAAAGTAAATATGTCATGGTTGCAGGAGGCTATTCATCGCATATAGACTGCAGGGACATCGTGCGCGGCACAACCATCGAGTTTAAGTCGAGACCTAAAAGATCGAATGGAACAGTACATAGACAAGTCAATCTCTTATGAATGTGAAGGTAGTCCCTTAAGTTAATTACTAAATTTAATTACTAAAATGAAGGTATTCATCATTATAAGGGTAGTAGACTACTCAAGAATTTTACACTTCGTCATTTCAATTTTAATTGAATATTGTTAAGAAAAAAAAGACGGAATTAATGTTTATCTTTACTAGGAACTTGAGTAAGGAGTAGATCATTTTGTTTGGGTTGGGAGTTTTCTTGAGAGAACTCCTTTCTTTATTTAGTGTACCTACTTGAGCCGGATGAGAGGAAATTTTCACGTCCGATTTTTGGGGGGGGGAGATCTTATAGTATCCTATCCCAATTTTTCTTTTGCTAGGCCAATAACTAAAAAACCCACTTTCTTACGATTACGAGGTTTATTCGAATATGAAATTCAATCTTGGAAATATAGCATACCACTTTTTTTTACTACCCAGGGCTTCTATACATTTCGAAATCGAGAAATGTCTACTGGTGCGATTGCTATCAGAGAACAATTAGCTGATCTAGATTTACGAATTATTCTAGAAAATTCGTTAGTAGAATGGAAAGAATTGGGGGAAGAGGGTCCCACAGGGAATGAATGGGAAGATCGAAAAGTTGGAAGAAGAAAGGATTTTTTGGTTCGACGTATGGAACTGACTAAGCATTTTATTCGAACAAATATAGACCCCGAGTGGATGGTTTTGTGTCTATTACCAGTTCTTCCTCCTGAATTGAGACCAATCATTCAGATAGATGGGGGTAAACTAATGAGTTCGGATATTAATGAACTCTATAGAAGAGTTATCTATCGGAACAACACTCTTACCGATCTATTAACAACAAATAGATCTACACCAGGAGAATTGGTAATGTGTCAGGAGAAATTAGTACAAGAAGCCGTCGATACACTTCTTGATAATGGAATTCGACGCGGTCAACCAATGAAGGACGGTCATAATAAAGTTTACAAGTCATTTTCAGATGTAATTGAAGGTAAGGAAGGAAGATTTCGAGAAACTCTGCTTGGCAAACGAGTTGATTATTCAGGACGTTCCGTTATTGTTGTCGGGCCTTCACTTTCATTACATCGATGTGGATTGCCTCGAGAAATAGCAATAGAACTTTTCCAGACATTTGTAATTCGTGGTCTAATTGGAAAACATCTTGCTTCGAACATAGGAGTTGCTAAGAATAAAATTCGGGAAAAAGAAACGATTGTATGGGAAATACTTCAGGAAGTTATGCAAGGACATCCTGTATTGCTGAATAGAGCACCGACTTTGCATAGATTAGGCATACAGGCATTTCAGCCCGTTTTAGTGGAAGGGCGTGCTATTTGTTTACATCCATTAGTTTGTAAGGGATTCAATGCGGATTTTGATGGGGATCAAATGGCTGTTCATGTACCTTTATCGTTGGAAGCCCAAGCGGAGGCACGTTTACTTATGTTTTCGCATCAGAATCTTTTGTCTCCGGCTATTGGGGATCCTATTTCCGTACCAACCCAAGATATGCTTATGGGGCTATATGTATTAACTAGCGGAAATCGTCGAGGTATTTGTGTAACTAAATATAATCCACGTAATCGCAGCAAGGATGAAACGAAAAGAAGTTCCAAAACTACTTATAATTATGAGTATACGAAAGAACCTTTTTTTTGTAATTCCTATGATGCAATTGGGGCTTACCGTCGGAAACGAATCCATTTAGATAGTCCTTTGTGGCTCCGGTGGCGGCTGGACCGACGCGTTATTACGTCAAGAGAAATTCCTGTCGAAATTCACTATGAATGTTTGGGGACTTTTTATGAGATTTATGGACACTATCTAATAGTACGAAGTATAAGAAAAAAAGAAATTATTTTTCTATACATTCGAACCACTGTTGGTCAGATTTTTCTTTATCGAAAAATTGAAGAAGCAATTCAGGGGTTTTCTCGTGCTTGTTCATATGGTACTTAGGAATTCTATGATACTGCGAAAGTGAGGTAGTCCCGGTTAGGCTGGGATTAGAGTTCCGGAATTTATATGCGAATCAAGATCGAAAAAAGGAAGTTTTTGAATCACTGAACCTAACCCATTGTCGAATCCTACTCAGCCCAATATGGAGGTACTTTATGGCAGAGCGGGCCAATCTGGTCTTTCACAATAAAGCGATCGATGGAACTGCCATGAAACGACTTATTAGTCGATTAATAGATCACTTTGGAATGGCATATACATCACACATCCTGGATCAAGTAAAAACCCTGGGTTTTCAACAAGCTACTGCTACATCTATTTCATTAGGAATTGATGATCTTTTAACAATACCTTCAAAAGGATGCCTAGTGCAAGATGCTGAACAACAAAGTTTGATTTTTGAAAAACACCACCATTCTGGCAATGTACACGCAGTAGAAAAATTACGTCAATCCATTGAAATCTGGTATGCTACAAGTGAATATTTGCGACAGGAAATGAATCCAAATTTTAGGATGACTGACCCTTTTAATCCCGTTCATATAATGTCTTTTTCAGGTGCTAGAGGAAATGTATCTCAGGTACATCAATTAGTAGGTATGAGAGGATTAATGTCGGATCCCCAAGGACAAATGATTGATTTACCTATTCAAAGCAATTTACGGGAAGGACTCTCTTTAACAGAATATATCATCTCTTGCTACGGAGCCCGCAAGGGGGTTGTGGATACTGCTGTACGAACATCAGATGCCGGATATCTTACACGCAGACTTGTTGAAGTAGTTCAACACATTGTTGTACGCCGAACCGATTGTGGGACCGCCCGGGGGATTTCTCTGAGTCCTCGGAATGGGATGATGCCCGAACGTTTTTTTATTCAAACATTAATTGGTCGTGTATTAGCAGATGATATATATATGGGTCCGCGATGTATTGCCACTCGGAATCAAGACATTGGAATTGGGCTTGTCAATCGATTTATAACTTTTCGTGCCGAAACAATACCTATTCGCACCCCCTTTACTTGTAGGAGTACATCTTGGATCTGCCGATTTTGTTATGGCCAGAGTCCTACGCATGGCGACCTCGTTGAATTGGGAGAAGCTGTAGGTATTATTGCGGGTCAATCGATTGGCGAACCGGGTACTCAATTAACATTAAGAACGTTTCATACCGGAGGAGTATTCACAGGAGGTACTGCGGAACATGTAAGAACTCCTTATAATGGAAAAATAAAATTCAACAAGGATTTAGTTCATCCGACACGTACACGCCACGGACATCCTGCTTTTCTATGCTCTACGGATTTGTATGTAACTATTGAGAGTGAGGATATTGTCCATAATGTAAATATTCCATCAAAGAGTTTTCTTTTAATTAAAAACGATCAATATGTAGAATCAGAACAAGTGATTGCTGAGATTCGGGCAGGAACATCCACTTTGAATTTTAAAGAGAAAGTTCGAAAACATATTTATTCTGACTCAGACGGCGAAATGCACTGGAGTACTGATGTGTATCATGCACCCGAATTTACATATGGTAATGTCCATCTATTACCCAAAACAAGTCATTTATGGATATTATTAGGAGGTCCGTGTAGATCGAGTCTAGTCTCCCTTTCGCTTCACAAGGATCAAGATCAAATGAACGCGCACTCTCTTTCTGGCAAGCAAAGAGATTTTTCTTCCAACCTCTCAGGAACTAATGCCCCTACTAGTTACAAATTCTTTAGTTCGGATTTTTATGGTAAAAAAAAAGAGAGGGGCCGGAATTTTTTAGACTTTAATCGAATCATATGTACCGGGCCTCGTAATCTCCTATATTCAGACATTCTCCGGGAGAATTCGGATTTATTGTCAAAGAGGCGAAGAAATAGATTTCTTATGCCACTTCAACCGATTCACGAACGCGAAAACGAATTAATATCCACTTTAGGTATCTCGATTGAAATTCCCTTAAATGGTATTTTTCGTAGAAATAGTATTCTTTCTTATTTTGATGATCCTCGATATCGAAGAAACAGCTCCGGAATTACTAAATATGGGACTATCGAAATGCAATCAATCGTCAAAAAAGAAGATTTGATTGAGTATCGAGGGGTTAAGGAATTTAAGTCAAAATCCCAAATGAAAGTAGATCGATTTTTTTTCATTCCAGAAGAAGTGCATATCTTACCGGGATCCTCCTCTATAATGGTACGGAACAATAGTATCATTGGGGTAGATACACAAATAACTTTAAATATAAGAAGTCGGGGAGGGGGGTTGGTTCGGGTCGATAGGAAAAAAAAAAGAATTGAACTGAAAATCTTTTCTGGAGATATTCATTTTCCTGGAGAGACAGATAAGATATCCCGACATAGTGGCGTTTTGATACCGATACCACCAGGAATAAGAAAAAGAAATTCGAAGGGATTAAAAAAACGGAAAAGTTGGATCTATGTCCAACGGATTACACCTAGCAAAAAGGGGTATTTTGTTTTGGTTCGACCTGTCGTCATATATGAACTAATGGACGGTCTAAATGTAGCAACGCTTTTCCCCCCCGATCTGTTGCAGGAAAGGGACAATGTCCGACTTCGGGTTGTAAATTATATCCTTTATGGAAATGGCAAACCAATTCGAGGAATTTCGTATAGAGGAATTTTGGATACAAGTATTCAATTAGTCCGTACTTGTTTAGTATTGGATTGGGATAACGAAAAAAAAAAAAAAAGTTCTTTGAGCAAAGAAATCCGTGCATCTTTTATTGAAATAAGTACAAACGGTTTGATTCGGCATTTCCTACGAATCGACTTGACAAAATCCTTTAGTACCGATATCGGAAAAAGGAATCAGCCCTTAGGTTCAGGATTGCTCTCTGATAATGGATCAGATTGCCCCAATATCAATCCGTTTTATTCCCTTTTTTGCGATTCTAAGGCAAGAATTCAACAATTCTTTAATCCAAGTCAAGGAACTATTCATACGTTGTTGAATAGAAATAAGGAATTCCAATCATTGATAATTTTGTTATCATCCAATTGTTCTCGAACGGATACATTCGACGTTGTAAAATATCACAATCGAATAAAAGAATCAATTAAAAAAAATTCTCGAATTACAATTAGGAATTCGCTGGGCCCTTTAGGATCAGTCTATCCAATTGAAAATTGTTATTCGTTTTCTCATTTAATAACTCATAATCCCATTTTGGTAACTAACTATTTGCAACTTGACAATTTAAAAGAGACTTTTCAAGTAATTAAATATTATTCAATGGATGAAAATGGAAAAATTTATAATCCCGACCCATGCACAGGCAATAACATTATTTTGAATCCATTCAATTTAAATTGGTATTTTTTCTATCACAATTATTGTTATTTTGAAGGGACATCTACAATAATAAGTCTTGGACAGTTTATTTGTTCAAATGTGTGTATAGCCAAAAATAGACCCCACCTAAAGCCGGGTCAAGTTATATTTGTTCAAGTCGACTCCGTAGTAATACGTTCAGCTAAGCCTTATTTGGCCACCCCAGGAGCAACTGTTCATGGGCATTATGGGGAAATCCGTTACGAAGGAGATATATTAGTTACTTTTATATATGAAAAATCGAGATCTGGTGATATAACACAAGGTCTTCCAAAAGTAGAACAGGTATTAGAAGTTCGTTCGATTGAGTCAATATCTATGAATCTAGAAAAAAGGATTGAGGGTTGGAACAAATGTATAACAAAAATTCTTGGAATTCCTTGGGGATTCTTAATTGGTGCTAAGCTAACTATAGTTCAAAGTCGTATCTCTTTGGTTAACAAAATCCAAAAGGTTTATAGATCCCAGGGGGTGCAGATTCATAATAAACATATAGAAATTATTGTACGTCAAATAACATCAAAGGTATTGATTTCAGAAGACGGAATGTCTAATGTTTTTTCGCCCGGAGAACTAATTGGATTGTTGCGAGCGGAACGAATGGGGCGCGCTTTCGAAGAAGTGATCTATTACCGAGCCGTCTTATTGGGAATAACAAGAGCATCTCTCAATACTCAAAGTTTCATATCTGAAGCGAGTTTTCAAGAAACTTCTCGAGTTTTAGCCAAAGCCGCTCTTCGGGGGCGTATCGATTGGTTGAAAGGTCTGAAAGAAAACGTTGTTTTGGGAGGAATGATACCCGTTGGGACTGGGGTCAAAGGATTAGTGCATCCTTCAAAACAACATAATAAGATTCCCTTGGAAACAAAAAAAAAGAATCTATTCGAGAGGGATATGAGAGATATTTTATTTCACCAAAGAAAATTATTTGATTCCTTTCTTTCAAAAAGTTTACTTGATACATCAGAACACTCTTTTATAGGATTTAGTAAGTCTTAATAAAGTAAAGTCTTCTTTCCTTTGATTTTGATTACCTTATTTTATTTGATTGAGTGTAGTCATTCGATTTAATAAATAATAATGAATAGAAAAGAATAATGGCTTGGGTCGTGTATCTACAAAGAATCTGCATTTGCATTAGGGCCGAAGGTTCCATCGGAACAATTTTCTATTTCAGTTCAGGGTTTCGCGTCTCTTTTTTTTTTTTCAAAAAAAAGGGGGGGATAAAAATGACAAGACGGTATTGGAGCATCAATTTAGAAGAGATGATGGAGGCAGGGGTTCATTTTGGCCATGGTATTAGGAAATGGAATCCTAAAATGGCCCCCTATATCTCTGCAAAGCGTAAGGGTATTCATATTATAAATCTTACTAGAACTGCTCGTTTTTTATCAGAAGCTTGTGATTTGGTTTTTGAGGCAGCAAGTCGAAGAAAACAATTCTTAATTGTTGGTACTAAAAAAAAAGCCGCCGATTTAGTAGCATGGGCTGCAATAAGGTCCCGATGTCATTATGTTAATACAAAATGGCTCGGCGGTATGTTAACGAATTGGTCCACTACAGAAACGAGACTTCAGAAGTTTAGGGACTTGAGAATGGAACAAAAAACAGGGATACTTAATCGTCTTCCAAAAAGAGATGCAGCTATGCTAAAAAGACAATTATCTCATTTGCAAAGATATCTCGGCGGGATTAAATATATGACACGGTTACCCGATATTGTAATTATCGTTGATCAGCACGAAGAGTATACGACGTTACGGGAATGTATTACTTTAGGAATTCCAACAATTTGTTTAATCGATACAAATTGTGACCCCGATTTAGCCGATATTTCGATTCCCTCGAATGATGACGCTATAGCTTCAATCCGATTAATTCTTAACAAACTCGTGTTCGCGATTTGTGAGGGTCGTTCTAGCTATATAAGAAACTCTTGATTAATAATAAGATAAATAACTTTAACCACATAGATTTTTGATATTTATATAATATATATATAATTGGTTACTATATTCCATATTCCATTCCGAATTTCAATCCGAATTTCAAAAAAGAGATAAAAATAACTGGCTATGTTTATGTAATTAGTGAGTATTCAAAATATTAGTTGGTATTCAAAAAATATCCGATTTAAGTAAGCAAAGACATGGTTTAATGTTGAATAATTTTATTTAAAGTTCGATTTTTCCGAGGTCAATATGAATGTTCTAACAAACACACTAAAAGGGTTATATGATGTATCTGGTGTGGAAGTAGGCCAACATTTCTATTGGAAAATAGGGGGTTTCCAAGTTCACGGCCAAGTACTTATTACTTCTTGGGTTGTAATTGCTATCTTATTAGGTTCGGCTGCTTTAGCTGTTCGAAATCCACAAACCATTCCAACTGGGGGTCAAAATTTCTTTGAATATGTTCTTGAATATATTCGCGATATCAGTAAAACTCAAATTGGAGAAGAATATGGCCCTTGGGTTCCTTTTATTGGAACTATGTTTCTATTTATTTTTGTTTCTAATTGGTCAGGAGCCCTTTTACCTTGGAAAATCATACAACTACCTCATGGGGAATTAGCTGCACCCACGAATGATATAAATACTACAGTTGCTTTGGCTTTACTAACGTCAACGGCCTATTTTTATGCAGGTCTTACCAAAAGGGGATTAAGTTATTTCGGGAAATATATTCAACCAACTCCTATCCTTTTACCTATTAATATTTTAGAAGATTTCACAAAACCTTTATCGCTTAGTTTTCGACTTTTCGGAAATATCTTAGCTGATGAATTAGTTGTTGTTGTTCTTGTTTCTTTAGTACCTTCAGTGATTCCTATACCTGTTATGTTCCTTGGATTATTTACAAGCGGGATTCAAGCTCTTATTTTTGCAACTTTAGCCGCGGCTTATATAGGCGAATCCATGGAGGGCCATCATTGAAATAATTTTTTTTTTCAAATTGAACGTATGGATCGAGCTAATTTACTTAGGGAATATACAACTACACCATATATAGTAATGAAAAAATGAGTAGATTAATGAATCTATTATTAAATCTATTATTAATAAGTCTATTATAGGGTTGTCTAAAAAAAGGAAAGAGATCAACAAAAAGATCTTTTTCCTAAAATTCCCCCTCGCCCCCTTAATTTAATACATACCTCACAATCAATATTCAATTTCTATATTATTATTCAATATATCAATAACAATATTCAATATGAAAATAATAAAAAAAAAATAAAAAATAGAATAAATGTAAAAGAAAAGATTCTCCATTTCGGTTGATTTTGATCAACGATTGACCAAAGGGAAATAGTAATATAATAAATAACAAATGGCTATAATAAATTGCATGAACTTAGATCAATCAAATGCTGTTATTTCCATCCAATGATTTGAGCTAATCAATTTGACCATTTCGATTTCTTCCAGTGTAAGAATGTTAAAAAAAAGAAGGAAAAAATAGTTTACAAAAAAAAAAGCGGAATTCCGAACAAATGACAATATGAACTAACGATATATTTGATTTATGCCCTACTTCTAAGAATTTAGATAGTTATTCCAAGGGAAGTCCGCCCCCGCCCCCCTCTACCTCTTTGGGGCTTTGAATGCTTATATGTTTTTCTTAATTTCATCTTAATTTCATCGGTTTACTTATTCTATTCAATTCTATTCAATTCCTAGTTAGAAACTAAGAAATGAATGAGTTTGTGGATAGAAAGGAAAAATCGATATAGATATTGAAGGAGTTTGAACGATTTAATAATACTATTACTTCAACCCGAAGGTATTAGTTACTTCGAATGGACTAAGAAAGTTATAATTCATCGGTTGATTGTAGATTGTATCATTAACCATTTTTTTTTTGGTACGAGGGGACTTATCATGAATCCACTGATTTCTGCCGCTTCCGTTATTGCTGCTGGTTTGGCTGTAGGGCTTGCGTCTATTGGACCCGGGGTTGGTCAAGGAACTGCTGCGGGTCAAGCCGTAGAGGGTATTGCGAGACAGCCTGAGGCAGAGGGAAAAATACGAGGTACTCTATTGCTTAGTCTAGCTTTTATGGAAGCTTTAACAATTTATGGACTAGTTGTAGCATTAGCACTTTTGTTTGCGAATCCCTTTGTTTAATTTTCGAAATAGGAAAAATACATATTGTAGTGCCTTAGACTTGTCATTTTCTTTTTTGAAGTATAGCAAGATTTAGATTTTCCTCCTCGCATTATTTATTCGTTGACAAAATAACCTACGGGAAGGGCTGATTTGCAGATGAGGAATTGGTATACCGACCCGACTCGCTTTCATCCTTCCCATTGGGAGTCCAGGGGAAGTTAAGTATTGCGGTTATTTTACATAACACCAATACTTTTCAAAATACAAAATAAAGGAATAAATAAAAAAGAAGCATGAACTGAAACAAAAAGAAGGCTATTCCATTTTTGAGTCTATCTATTATCTATAAAAGGAGATCCTATGAAAAATCTAACCGATTCTTTCGTTTTTTTGAGCCTATGGCCATCCGCCGGGAGTTTCGGGTTTAATATTGATATTTTATCAACAAATCTAATAAATCTAAGTGTAGTGCTTGGTGTATTAATCTTTTTTGGAAAGGGAGTGTTAAGTGATTTATTAGACAATCGAAAGCAGAGGATTTTAAATACTATTCGAAATTCAGAAGAACTCCGCGGAGGGGCCATTGAACAGTTGGAAAAGGCACGAGCTCGATTACAGCAAGTAGAAAAAGAAGCAGATCAGTTCCGAATCAATGGATATTCTGAAATAGAGCGAGAAAAATTGAATTTAATTAATTCAACTTATAAGACTTTGGAACAATTAGAAAATTACAAAAATGAAACTATTCAGTTTGAACAGCAAAGGACAATTAATCAAGTTCGACAACGGGTTTTTCAACAAGCCTTACGGAGAGCGTTAGGAATTCTGAATAGTTCTTTGAACAGTGAGTTACATTTACGTACTATTAGTGCCAATATTGGCATGTTAGGGTCGATGAAAGAAATAATTGATTAGTCTTTCTATTGTAGGCATTATTTTTTTGTTTTGTTTCAAAAAAGAATTAAGTTATGGTAACCATTCGAGCTGACGAAATTAGTAATATTATTCGTGAACGGATTGAACAATATAATAGAGAAGTAAAGGTTGTAAATACCGGTACCGTGCTTCAAGTGGGCGATGGTATTGCTCGTATTCATGGTCTTGATGAAGTGATGGCGGGCGAATTAGTTGAATTTGAAGAGGGGACAGTAGGCATTGCTCTTAATTTGGAATCTAATAATGTTGGAGTTGTATTAATGGGCGATGGCTTGATGATACAAGAGGGAAGCTCCGTAAAAGCAACAGGACGAATTGCTCAGATACCGGTGAGTGAGGCCTATTTGGGACGTGTTATAAACGCTCTAGCTAAACCTATCGATGGTAGAGGTGAAATTTCATCTTCTGAATCTCGATTAATTGAATCTCCTGCCCCGGGTATTATTTCGCGGCGTTCCGTATATGAACCTTTACAAACAGGGCTTATTGCCATTGATTCTATGATTCCTATAGGACGAGGCCAGCGCGAATTAATTATTGGGGATAGACAGACCGGTAAAACGGCAGTAGCCACAGATACTATCCTCAATCAACAAGGTCAAAATGTAATATGCGTTTATGTAGCTATTGGTCAAAAAGCATCTTCCGTGGCTCAAGTAGTAACCACTTTCCAGGAAAGGGGGGCCATGGAATATACAATTATCGTAGCAGAAACGGCAGATTCCCCTGCTACATTACAATATCTCGCTCCTTATACAGGAGCAGCTCTAGCTGAATTTTTTATGTACCGTAAACAGCATACTTTAATCATTTATGATGATCTCTCCAAACAAGCTCAAGCTTATCGCCAAATGTCTCTTCTATTACGAAGACCGCCGGGTCGTGAAGCTTACCCAGGGGATGTTTTTTATTTGCATTCTCGACTTTTGGAAAGAGCCGCTAAATTAAGTTCTAGTTTAGGGGAAGGTAGTATGACCGCCTTACCAATCGTTGAAACTCAATCAGGAGATGTTTCGGCTTATATTCCTACGAATGTAATTTCTATTACGGATGGCCAAATTTTCCTATCGGCCGATCTATTCAATGCTGGAATCAGGCCCGCTATTAATGTGGGTATCTCCGTTTCCAGAGTTGGGTCTGCGGCTCAAATTAAAGCCATGAAACAAGTAGCTGGTAAATTAAAGTTAGAACTGGCGCAATTCGCAGAATTAGAAGCCTTTGCCCAATTTGCTTCTGATCTGGATAAAGCCACTCAGAATCAATTGGCAAGAGGTCAACGATTACGTGAATTACTTAAGCAATCCCAATCAGCTCCTCTTGCAGTGGAAGAGCAGATAATGACTATTTATACCGGAACAAACGGCTATCTTGATTCATTAGAAATTGGACAGGTAAGGAAATTTCTTGTGGAGTTACGTACTTACGTAAAAACTAAGAAACCTCAGTTCCAAGAAATAATTTCTTCTACGAAGACATTTACCGAGGAAGCAGAATCTCTTTTGAAAGAAGCTATTCAGGAACAAATGGACCGTTTTATCCTTGAGGAACAGGTATAAAAAACCTATCACTCACCTTTTTGTCTTCAAAAAGTAATTTATTATCTTGAATTCAAATTATTCAAAAGGTTTTTCTTTCTATCGAAATCAAAAAAATATGGAAACAATTTGCGTCCAATAGGATTTGAACCTATACTAAAGGTTTAGAAGACCTCTGTCCTATCCATTA
This sequence comes from Oldenlandia corymbosa var. corymbosa, assembly GCA_949775105.1. Taxonomy (NCBI): domain Eukaryota; kingdom Viridiplantae; phylum Streptophyta; class Magnoliopsida; order Gentianales; family Rubiaceae; genus Oldenlandia; species Oldenlandia corymbosa. Next base: position 10,345 of record OX459127.1, on the reverse strand, counting down.
GACAATGGACGCTTTTCCGTCTGATTTTTTCATATTTTGACTTTACCCACCTAACTTTGTTTGAAAAAAAGCGAATCGGATTGTCTGGAAGATAGTTTTTCGAATTCTTTTATATTATATGATGAATGATGCCCTAATACTACTACTAATAATCTAATAGCTATATAGAGTATAGAATACAAACAGTTAAAAGAATAAACAAAAAGCGGGTAGCGGGAATCGAACCCGCATCGTTAGCTTGGAAGGCTAGGGGTTATAGTCGACGTCGATTCAACATTTTCAACGTCTCTAATTCAAAACCGAACCCGAAACTTTTGTTTCATTCGGCTCCTTTATGGATGTGAAAACTATTGCAAAAAAATTCTAATCCATAACATCTATGTCAGCTTTTTTGTCTGAATAGAGAAAAAAACGAATCGCTTTATAGATGATCCCTCTAGAAGAGAGTGATTATACCAATCTTTCTAGTTACTTCGTTCTCTATTTTTATTTGAGAAGATCCTGAGGAAAGAGATTTTTTTTCTACCGAGCTAAAAGAATAGGTTGATGACTCTAGTAAACTACAGTCATTATTTAAGAGCTATTTTGCTTCAATTTTTTTTGTATCGAAAAAGTTGAAGATTTAGTTACGATTCGAAACCTACTTTGTACCTGCATCCATGGATCTTTTATTCTTACTTATTCAAGGATTAATATTCTAATCCAATTCAATTCAAAAATTATGTTTCGCAACTTCATAATCCACTTTCTCATTTTCTAAGTGAGCATTGGATACAAATCACGAGAATCTATATTTTTCTCGATTATGTTATTGAGAAGTAAAGGGTTTAATCCTTTTTTTTTATAGAAAATAAAGTTTTTGCTCGGAATATGAATCAAACCGAAAGCAAAGACCCTTTAACTCTTAAAGGGTTAATAAAACGAATCACACTTTTACCACTAAACTATACCCGCCACAATGCAATTATTGTATACAATCGGTACTTTTGTCCAATAGGGAAATGGAGCATAATCCACATCCCTCAAATCATAAAAATTCGAGTGTTGATCTCCCTTTTTTCGTTTTCGACACACGAAATAAGGTTTCTTTACTCTTTTTACTCGTGCTTGAGAATATTTCCTATTGAATTTTCTAATTTTCTATTTAGATAGATTATAATTATACTTAATATAATTACTATTAATTAATTTATATAAATTAATTATTTATATAAATTATAAAAAAAAATAATAACCATTTTTATTTTCAAATAATATTAATTAAATATAATTAATTATTCGATCTAGAAATTTGTTGGAAAAAAAAGGCCCGGCTAGGGACTGCCCGGGCCCGCCCGTGACAATAAGAAGGGCCTGTCGAACAAAATCAACGCAAGGGGCTCTGTGGTCTTCTTTAGTTTTCTTTTTAGATTGTTGACACTTTTGAGTCCTTATACCTTCTTATACCTTATATGATATTGTATATTTTTTATGTTATTATATTTTTCACAATGAAATTTTTGATAAAAGTTTTCCATATTTATTACATATTAATTTAATAGTAAAATACTAGATAGAAAAAAATATTTCTTACTTTTTGTCTAATCTAATCTAACATAGTTATTATCTTTGTGAATTAGGAGAGATGGCTGAGTGGACTAAAGCGTCGGATTGCTAATCCGTTGTACGAGTTATTCGTACCGAGGGTTCGAATCCCTCTCTTTCCGTTTTTGTTGATGACTTGATTTTTTTCCAATTTTGCAAATCCTTTGTTCTGAGTTAATCATCAATTCTAAGAAAATGGAAAAGAGAACCCCCTTTTACTTTTATTCTTCACGTCCGGGATTACGCGCAGGATCATTAGATAGGAATCCAAAGATGAAGAGAGAGACAAAAAATATCACTACTGTGTAAACGAAGAGTTTGAGAGTAAGCATTACACAACCTCCAAGATAATTTTTTTTTTGAAAAAAGAGAATAGATCCTCCAATTTCTACCACATATATGCTATTTAGATACCAAGAAACTCGGTTCTTTATAGAAATCAGAAATCAAAAGAATTTCAAAAAGTTATTTTGAATAAAAGCTTTTCATTAACATTAACCAAAATCTCTTTCACATCTCCCATTAAATAGTACCCAAGACCATAAATTATAATTTCTAATTTATATTATATTTTCATTTGAATACAATAGGGCTTTGACTGAACAATGGGTGAAAAATAAGAAGAACAGGACGGGGTAAACCTAATTTCTCGTGACTATCAAATAAGTTGAATGTTTGAATCGGGGGAGGGGTTTACACTCTAAAACTTATCTGATCTTAGTAATTAGTAGAATTTTTTCTCGAATAAATCATGAATTTTCTATGATATTTTTAAATTAATGTCATCGAAAACTTACAGCAGCTTGCCAAACAAAAGCTAAAAGAAAAAAGAAGACAGGTATGGCTGGCATAATATCTACAATTGGATTCAAAAAAGCATAAGCCTCGGGCAATTTTCCTAAGAAAAAACTATTTGAATAAAGGTTAGAATTAAGACAGATACAAATCAAGCTAAAGATATTAAGCATAACATACATTTTTTTCTTGAACATAATTGTATTTTGATTGAGTTATTGAGATAAGTAAAAGGGAAAAATGAAGATCGACAAAAAATTCTTCTTTTGAACCGATAGAATCAAAAAGTCTCCAATTCTCAAAAGAGAATAGAAGAAATCATACTTTCATACAATATCTTAATTGAATTATATCTAATGATCAATAAATGAAGTTTAATTGTAGACCCACACCTATCCAAACGTTCGTAGGAACTCTGGCTATATTTAAATTGGAGTTGACAAACAACTACTCCAAATAGTACGCTTAAATTAGCGTTGACCAAAAAAAGTCGAAATGGGGCGTGGCCAAGCGGTAAGGCAACGGGTTTTGGTCCCGCTATTCGGAGGTTCGAATCCTTCCGTCCCAGAGGATAGCCGTTATCTATTCTTAGAATAGAAAAAAGATGGTTCTGTTTCAATTTAAAATTGAAAGTTGAATTTTCCGTGGAATGCCTTTCTTTCTTCTAACTTTTAGCCATACTATTTTTGATAAAATAAACCCAATCTAGTTCAAACAAATGGGTGTAATTTAATCGATTGAGGATCCAGTTAAGGTGAGAACATGGATTATGAGAATTTGAATTCAAAAAAAAGGTTGATCATATGCTTTCTATTTTGTATTTAGGGTTAGATAAGTTAGTTATTTAGAAACACCTTTAGATAAGTTAGTTATTTGGAAACACCTTCTGTTTCATATCTATTTTCCATTTTATTAACAATCGAGTTTTTACTAATTATCTATTACTCTTTGTCAACAGATCATAAGTAAATGGGGTAGTATAAGTATTTATGAATTTTTCTGAATTCAAACTATTTTGGTACGAATAGAATGCACTTAAACTTAAGATAGCAGTAAGTATCGGGGCCCTTTACATTAAAATAAAAAACTTTACATTAAAATAAAAAGAAGTACCAACTTAATTTGTACTTCTTTGGTTTGGTAGCTAGGAAGTTTGTATCCTCAATTATCCCGTTCTTTTCTATTACGTCCCATTAGTCCTATAGAACGGGTGACCGGATAAGAGTGAATCATTATAATCGAAGGTATTAATAATTAATATATTCTATTAATATTAAAATATCTGTGTCTGACCGAATTACATTAACAAAAAAATTTAATAAAAATCTAGTATTCTATCTAACCGATAACCGATGTATTTTCTTTGAATATTATTTTTTTTAGTTCCTTATTTAGTCCAAATAAAAAATGTCAATTTCAGTAACACTTTATCTTGCTATTCTTGCTATAGAATATAAATAGAAAGTAAGGAAAAGTTTCTATTATATATTTAGTATATTTCGCGTTCTATTTTATTAGAAAAAATATAATTTTATTAGAAAAAATATAATAATAACATTTAATAGAATTAACTAATAATAGAATTAACTAACAATTAAATAACAAAAGTCTTTTGAGTTTGTGAAAAAGTTTTGCGGTCCGACATTTTATTTTGGATATAGACAATTTAGAATGGTGGAAAGGCAGTTGTGCAGTTAAGTTAATAGATATGAAAAAAAATCCTTTTTCCTACTTTTTGTTGTATCTAGTTTATTTATTTATTATTATTATTCAATTCAATTATTATTCAAATATTAAAAAAAGAACTTAGACTTATTTTTTTTTCGATGATGATCAACTATTTTCATTTTAATAATTATTAAATTAATAATTAAATAATAATTCAAAAAATGAATTTACAGATCTCTATATATAATAAAAGAGTATAGATAGACGAAAAGAGTATAGATTCGGACGTATACAAAATAATTGAACCAATGACTATTCATGATTTCACAATTGAATCAATTCCATACCAATTCCAAATTCAGAGGAATGTTATGCTAAAACTTCGTTTGAAACGATGTGGTAGAAAGCAACGTGCGACTTGAAGGGCCCGATCCATTGTGGATTCTTTTTTTTATCCACCACTTTCTATTTCTATATAAGTGAAGGTGTTCGTGTCTCGACATCAGTTGGTAATGGAAATAGCCTATGGTGGAGCTCGAGTAGAACGTATTAATTCATTTTTAGGAGCAAGAATCTAGGGTTAATGCAAATAAATAAATTGGAACAACTTCGTGAATATCTCTTAGATATAAAAATCGAAAGGATCTGATTCGAGCAAATTTTCCAGTAAAAAGGACAATTGGTTGGAATTAATCAAAAATTTTCGATCTAAAGTGTATCGCACGGGAATCCATTTTTACTAAGATTCTTGGATAGAAGGAAATTCAAAATAAGGGGTATGTTGCTACCATTTTTAAAGGATTAAGAAGCACCGAAGCAATGTCTAAACCTAATGATTGATAAAGGATCCAAAAACAAGGAAACACCGTCTCAAAAATTGCTTGCCCAGATTTAAGAATTAAAATCTAGTTTTTATTTTTAACCAAAAGACAAATGAAATGGCGGTTGTAAAGACCACTCAATAAATGAAATTGCCTAACTATTGTTCCTTGGGCTATTTAAGAGTTATTTAATTTGAGTTATGAGTCCGAATTATCTCTTTTTTTCATTTTCAAGAACGAAGAAGATAAAAAAAGATTAAAATCATAGTTTAATTGATTGATCCTTTTTTATTTATTTTGTCATTTATTAGAATTGTAATTTTATACATAGATAAAAAGAAAATTTGGATCAAATTCTTTTCTTTTTTCTCGAGCCGTACGAGGAGAAAACTTCCTATACGTTTCTAGGGGGGATATTATTAATTTATATCTATCTCAATGAGCTGTCTATCGAATCGTTGCAATTGATGTTCGATCCCGAAGAGAAGGAAAAGCTCTTCAAAACGTGGGTTTTTATGATCCGATAAAGAATCAAACTTATTTAAATATTCCTGCTATTCTATATTTCCTTGAAAGGGGTGCTCAACTTACAGGAACTGTTCAGGATCTTTTGAAAAAGGCGTGGGATTTTAATGAACTTCGCCCTAATCAAACTTAATTTAATTAAAATTAAAAATTAAGGAAATAGAAAAAAAAGGGGGGGTGGTGACTTGTATATCACTTTGTATAATTTTATTCTACGCTTTTTATTTACCCCCCCCACTTTCTATTTCGAATCCCCTTTGTCATATTCTATAATATTCTATAATAAAAAAAGCGTAGAATAAAAATAAGAGAGTTAAGTTTGTATATTTTTTGAATATATTTGTATATTTTTTTGATTAGTGTAAGTTCAAAATTTTAGTATTTTCTACTACTAACAACATAATTTTAACAACATAATTTTAACAACATAATTTGGTAAGTTTTTATTTTAATTGCGTCAATTGACTTTGTTTTTTTTTTTGCGGAAGATTCTTTTGGCACCATTTATATTGACAACAGTTTATCGAACAAATATAATTCATTGTGATAAGTGAAGTGGATCTATTTATTTCCGTCCTATACCTATAGGTTTGTTTGCTTTTTTCTTTAACGTCGTTCAAACCTCGGTTCCTTTATATATCAGGTTTTTTAATTGATTAAAGAAAGGAGTAAATAGTGGGAGTCTATTCATTTTGTTATTTATCTATAATTTGTGTGTTTTTTTTTTAATTTTATCTGCTAAGTGATTTGATCTATTGATTTCATTTTTAGATTCTGAATACATATAGAAAAAGTTTTTTGATTGGGTAGTTCAAGGGTTTGATTGCCTCGTCTAATTTCTTTAGTTAGTTTTTTTCATTCTGATTGTATCTATTGAGTTTGTTATTTATTTATTTCGATTTCTGTTTTTCTTTGGGTTGCTAACTCAACGGTAGAGTACTCGGCTTTTAAGTGCGACTAGGATCTTTTACACATTTCGATGAAGCAAAGTATTCGTCCATACCATCGGTAAGGTTTGAAAGACCCCGACTGATCTTCAAAAGGAATGAATGGAAAAAATAGCATGTCGGGTTGAGGGAGAGTGTTTCATTCTGTCCGGATCAGTACAAAACAAAAAACTGTTTTGAATTTTTGGAAGGGAAGAAAATAAAGTTGGGTTGAATGAATAAATGGATAGGGCCTCACGGCTTCAATTAATTATAGGAAAAGGCAAAGTAACGAGCTTATTTTTTAATTTTAATTATTTCCTGATCTAATTAGACGTTAAAAATATATTAGTGCCTAATGCAGGAGGGGGTTTTGCCCATAAGTGTATTCACGTTTTTTTGAATAAATCCTAACTATTCTAATTCTCCATTATCAAACGGAGATATATGTGTCAAAGAAGCAGTATATTGATAAAAAGCTTTTCCGAACTCAAAAGAGCGATTCGGTTGAGAAAATAAAAGATTTCGAATCATGTTGCTATTCCAAAACATAGACTAAAAATGGAAAGGGCAAGGATAGAGAATCTGTTGATAAGTTTCTACCCGGCTCCGAGGTATCTATTCTTACTCGAATACTTTGTTTTTGACTGTATCGCACTATGTATCATTTGAAAATTAAAAAAATCTTGTACCTTTATTTCAAATAGAATCTTAAATGGAGGAACTCCAAAGATATTTACATCTTGATAGATCTCAAGAAGCCGCCTTTCTATATCCACTTATCTTTCAGGAGTATATTTACGGGCTTGCTCATAATTATAGTTTAAAAAGATCTCGTTTGTTGGGAAATCCGGGTTATGATAATAAATACAGTTTCCTACTTGTGAAACGTTTAATTACTCGAATGTATCGACAAAATCATTTTATTATTTTTTCTAATGATTCTAATAAAAATATATTTTTTGGTCGCAACAAGAATTTTTACCCGCAAACGATATCAGAAGGATTTTCATTTATTGTGGAAATTCCATTTCATATACGATTAATATCTTCTCCTGAAAAGAAAAGAATATTAAAATCTTATAATTTACGATCAATTCATTCACTATTTCCTTTTTTAGAGAACAATCTTTTACATTTGAATTCTGTATTAGATATACTAATACCCCGCGACGTCCATCTAGAAATTTTGGTTCAAACCCTTCGTTATTGGGTAAAAGATGCTTCTGCTTTGCATTTATTACGATTAGTTTTCCACGAGTATTGGAGTTGGGCTACTATTAGTGTTACAAAGAAACCTCATTTTGATTTTTCACCAAAAAGAAATCAAAGATTTTTTTTCTTATTATATAATTCTCATGCGTATGAATATGAATCTATTTTAGACTTTTTGCGTAACCAATCTTCTCATTTGCGATCAACATCTTTTGTATTCTTTCTTGAACGACTTTTTTTTTATGGAAAAAAAGAACGTTTTGTAAAAGTCGTTGAGAAGGATTTGCGGATTAGTCTATGTCTGTTCACGG
>OX459128.1:232500-258274 GCA_949775105.1 Oldenlandia corymbosa var. corymbosa | reverse complement strand
CCACTTTCCTAAAGTCTGTTTTCTTCATCGAATAGCGCCCTACCTTACCACTTGACTAGTAAGAAAAAAAGAAAAAATAGAATATATATAGGCTTTTCCTTGTTCGTCAAGCTTTCGAGCAGCTCTTTCAACTGCCGCCTAATCCCCCAACATGCTCAAGAACCGAGAGCCACCCAGGGACTGGACTCCGCCAAGAGGTTCTTTCTCTCACGTAATTTCGCCCGCCCCTTTAATTTCCTTTTGCCGAAGTTCGTTCAGTCGGTAACGAGCTAATGAATCGCCCTCTTTTTGCCATTGAACTTCCCAATCCAATTCGTAATAACACTCATACTGATCAACTTTACGAAGATCCCATTGTATTCCGGAAGCCCGTAGCATCGGCCCCGATAAACCCCAATTTAGGGCTTCTTCTCCACCAACAACGCCTACGCCCTCAACGCGTTTTAAAAAAATAGGATTACGTGTAATAAGCTTTTGATATTCAGTAACCCCTGTCAAAAAGTAATCACAAAAATCCAAACATTTATCTATCCATCCATAAGGAAGATCCGCAGCTACTCCTCCGATACGAAAATAATTATGCATCATTCGCATACCGGTAGCAGCTTCGAATAGGTCATATATTAATTCTCTTTCTCGAAAAATATAAAAGAAAGGTGTCTGTGCGCCAATATCTGCCATAAAGGGGCCAAGCCATAACAAATGCGAAGCTATCCGACTCAACTCCAACATAATGATTCGGATATAACTAGCTCTTTTAGGTACTTGAATATTACCTAATTGTTCAGGCCCATTTACGGTTATTGCTTCTGTGAACATAGTAGCTAAATAATCCCATCGGGTTACATAGGGCAAATATTGTATAATTGTTCGATTTTCGGCAATTTTCTCCATCCCTCTATGTAAATAACCTAATATTGGTTCACAGTCAATAACATCTTCACCATCTAGAGTAACGATAAGTCGAAGAACACCGTGCATTGATGGGTGGTGAGGTCCCATATTAACTCTCATTAAGTCTTTTCTTGTAGCTGGTACATTCATACGTTTTTTAACGATTTATTCTTCCATGAATTGCTGAAAGTTAAAAGAAATTAATAATAAAATGCCGCGTCTTAGATGAGCTAGAGGTCAGAAACCGATTGCTTCTGTCTTCTAGTGAAGAAAATTCCATAGTAAAGCTACGAAACTACGCTATGAAAAGCTGGCTATCGAGAAAGAAAAATCATATGTTAAAAGATGATTCTCTAACAGACGATTTTTGGCATATCGCTACTTCTTCTTCCTCAACACATTCATAGGAAGAGAGAGATCTGTTCGCTACTACGCATCCTTACTTACTCATAGTAGAGTGTAAGGTAGGTTTGGGTATAGCAGGACTTGAACCTGCGACCATTAGGTTAAAAGCCCAATGCTCTACCAACTGAGCTATACACCCCCCAAAAATGAAATAAAGATTGGTGCGGAAAAGAGGGCGGCCCCCCTTCTTCTCATCATATTAAAGGAGCGCGGCTCTGTATGTATAAGGCTCGTACTGCAAAGGAAGCGAAGAAAACGTAAGGGAGCGAGTGGAGTAGTAGAAAGGAGTGGAAGCGAGTTAGCACTCCTGCAAAAAATTCCTAGCTAAGGCGCCCCTTATTTATTCAAAACTAAAGGAAAGTTTTAATATCAGAAAGATGCGCTCAACCACCCAACCGGGGGCTCGGGCTCGAAAGCCGGCCTTACTCAACAAGCACCTTTCTTAGTAAGGTTGCTTGTTTCCACTCATTGAAGATTCTATCTACAAAAACAAAAGAAGGTCAACGGGGGATACTAAAACGGAACGAACGAAGCTATTAGAAGTGAAGCTATTGGAATGAGCTGACACCATTTACGAGAAGGTGAGGTCATCTTTCTTTCCAGCCGCCATACGGTTCGGCTTAAAGCCTTAAAGACGGAGAAGGGGGGAAGCAGTTATCTATGTAATTGCGGTTTTTGTTGACCGTTGTTCACTAGTTCTCACTTTGCGCAGCTTCGTTCGTTGGTCTTTCACTCTCTTTTCTTTGTCCAATTCTGTCTTACCAAACAAGACTGACTTCTTACCAACCCGCGAGGAGTTGTGAGGCTGAACCGGGTACGAAGAATGAATCTATATCTGATCTGTGCACGGAAGTTGCTGGCCTGCGGCCGCTCAACTGTTCGATCGCAATGCAGTGGTGCCGATTCGACAAAGGTAGAATGCCTGGTTGAAGGTCCAATACAAGTAGATAGCAGGTGTCTTCGTTTTGGCTCCCTTCGCTCCACTAGCCTTGATTGGCGGATGGAAGTACCAAGGTGCCCCTGGTGGTATCGTATATAAGATCACGGCTGAATTTAGCAGTGATCTTTCCTTCTTCAACAAGCTGGTGGTGATCTCACTTTCGAAAGAGAGTCTCGACGTGGCGGTGTACACGTAGCTCCATAGCGGAGCTAGTCACTGGCTAGAGGGTGGCCGGTCTCCCGGACCGGAGGCAGCCGAGAGTGTTATGTCAAAAGGACTGAAGGAGGAGCTAGCTTTCATTGAAGTAGGGGCGGAATCGAAGGGAAGAAATTCTGAGTTTATGCCACGACGGATCTATACGGAAGGGCAGTTTTGTTGATGCATTCCTCTTGAGAATGAAAAAGAAGAGAGATCTTCTTTGGAACAGGAAAATTTGGTCACGTAGATCTTCTATTTCGCCTCCCTTCTTTGTTTTATACATCTTTCTTTTGCTATTGTGTCCGTATCTATCTAGTTTCAGAGTTCTCTTTTTTTTTATCTGATTGGTTAACAGTGTTTATGGGCACTTGTTCGGTTTCGGGGTCGGATACTCACGTAAGCCCAGTGCCGAACAATAAGGATGTAGGCCCTTCTAATCCTGGTTCGATGGAGGATTCCACTTTTTCCTCTCTTTCTTTGGGATTGATCCTACACCGCTGCGCAAAACTTTAGGGGATCAACTCTATTACATAAGTCGATTCCTAATTTTTATCTCACATCATGCGATAAGGCTATCTATATGAGCAGCCTGACATAAGTAGTACGCAGTTATTATTCTATCGGCCTAAAACCCGGGGAATTGATCTTTACGGCGCTTCTTCTATCAATTAGATCCTTTTTTTTATCCATAGAAAAAGTAACTAGGCCTATTATCTATCTATTTTTTTCTATTTCGACTCCTATGAAGTTACTACAGCTAATATAAATCGTTATTTTCGACGATGCATATGTAGAAAGCCTAGTTTTTTGCAGTCGTTACTCGTAGAGTAGAGTTTTTCTTTCTTTTTTGTTTCTATAGTGGAGATAGCCGCACGTAATGACAGATCACGGCCATATTATTAAAAGCTTGTGGTAAGAATGGGTTTCGTTCTAGTGCTCGAAAATAATATTCTAAAGCTTTCGTATGTTCTCCATTACTTGTGTGTATAAGTCCTATATTATAGAGTATATAACTTCGATCATAAGGATCAATTTCTAATCGCATAGCTTCATAATAATTCTGTAAAGCTTCCGCATAATTTCCTTCGGATTGAGCTGACATCCGTTACGGTCGTCGTTCAATTTTAAAACCCTCCGTTTCAGAACCGTACGTGAGATTTGCATCTCATACAGCTCCACCCTATTGTGCATAAGGAAAATAAAAAATCTAATCTAAAATAAAAAAGATTAACATATTCTCATTATGAACTGGCCGGGGCTAGTGTTTTTACAAGAAATCTCTAGCCAACCTTCCTGCAAGAGATCTTTTCTTAACACCAGCCTATTGGGACTAGTGGAACTAGATAGAAAAGATACCTCCAACAATTTCTTTGTGTTGTTGATTCCTAAATGTAGTGCGTCTTCCCCTATGCTGCCTATTAGTACTAGTAGAGTCGTATTAACTCATAATACAGAAGAGAACTCCCTTCCCTAGGTGTAACCTTTCGCTGAATACTAGAATCCACAATAGAAACATAGCATATGAGGTTGCATTAATCGAGGATACGCGACAGAAGGAATTGATCTATTTCCAAGTTTCACCTTCAGTAAGCGTATATATCTTTTCTATTTTTTTTTCAAAAATGGATCGACTAGAGTCGAGTATCTTTCTCGTAAGACTGAGAGAATCAATATGAAAAAAATAAAAAAACTCAAATCGCACCATCTCTATAATAGCTAAATGCCTCTTTTTCTCCTGAAGTTGTCGGAATTATTCGTAATAAGATATTTGCTACAATCGAAAAGGTCTTATCAATAAAATTTCCATTTATTCGAGATCTAGGCATAGGCAACAATCCATTCGATTAATTCTTCTCAATCCCTTATAGTGTTCATACCAGAGCATGGAAAGGAAAGCAATTCTAACTAAACAGAAGGAATTAGCCTAGACCTCGGACTAAGAATCCTTAAAGCCGTAGAATGAAGAAAATAACATTAACCAGAATATACCTTGCTATAGGCACGGCAGAGCCAGCTAACTCGGAGTTGCTACTAGACGGAAGAGCGCTTCGCTACTCCTTTAGAGGATCTATACGCCTATAAGTAGACTAGGGGGGAACTCACTACTCCGGCTAAGGGAAGAGAAAACGTAGTCACACGAGTAAACGAGTTGTATACGAAAGAAAGGAATTTTTTGACTCTTCATTACTGCGAAAGAAGCCGCGAGGTTGGTTGTTCTAGTTAAGAGGAGTCCCTCCTTGCTATCTCTTTTTTAACCTTTATAGAGTCACCAGCTAATCATAAAGCCCCAGATGCGTAAGTAAGCTACCGTAGTTCCAAGTTCGTTGGATTGCCTTCCAAAGGTTCTTATGACCTTGCCTGGGAGTAGTGCGCTTAGCGTCGGTCCTTCTACAGCAAAAGGTGGTAGAAAGTTATGAAATGTTAACCTTGCTTCAGGGATTTCGCGCCTTGTCGTCATAACCGAAATCATAATCGCTGGAATCAATGGACATTGCCTTATTAGCAAAAGAACTAGGCAAACACGAATCAAAGCTTGTGAACTGAACTCGATCACTCAAAGAGCTGTTAGGCCCTAGTAAAGCACTCAAGGAAGAAGAAGCCGGTTCATACGGAACGAAGGAGGTAAAGCAATTAGAAGTTGCAATAAAAACTACTAGAATTCACTACATGGACTCACTCGAGGAAAAGCTATCGCCAATTCCCAGTCCGAATAAAAAGGGGTAAAGTAATAAAGGAATCCTTCTATAGAATATGTTGCTACCTACCTTGTTGGATAGCTTTGATACCATTAATCCATTGTCTCGCTACGCTGATCAACTCGAGATATCTCCGTCTAAGGTGAATAGAAGAGAAGAGAAAAGCACAGTTCACCAGGTTCTTTGAAACGAGATACTTTATAGGGTCTGTCCTATATCCTTAGATTCTTTCATTTCAATAGTTACGATTTCCTGTCTTTTATGGCATCAATACAGCCAATGAGGAAAGACAGTCGTAAAAAAGGTTTAAAATGCTGCGTAAGAACCAAGGTGCGATTTACCTATTTATAGTGAGAAGAAAGGATTGAGACCAAATCGACTCGGAACTCTTGTTTAGCAGTGAACGAATCCGATCTGTGCTTTGAAGGAAACATAGCGGCTTTATGTATTTTATTTTCTATGACCCTATAAAGTAAAACAACAGAAAAGCAGTAATTAGACTCTTCGCCTGGTTTTATGCTCAACGAAATCCACTTCAAAGGATAATGATTTTTTACTGGCCATTGTTTTGTTTGGTCGGTGCTAGCTCCACTCCTAGGCCCCGCTCTCTCAGTGCTGGGCAAGGGGCTTGACTTTCCGCTTGTCTTTCCTTAATGCTCGCTTTGCGCCGCTCGGTGTGCTCAGAGCTCAGATGGTTCTGCTTTATGCTCGGCTAAGGGGGATCTACATTCAGACCATCAAACTCATGATAACAAGCCTTAGAAATGATCTAGCGTCGAAAGACTGATTACGGAGTTCGGGAATTGACCACTCCCTTCTATGCCTCCCCTGCCTGTCCTGTTCAGACAAGCAAGAGAACTGATTGTGGGTAGAGAGGTGTGAGTTCCTGTTGACGAAGCTACCTACGTCATACATCAAGAACGAGGGTCGATGTAATTGACTATGTCACTCGCTTTCGGGCGAGGCCTTTCACGTCACGTAAGGATCTAGAGGCAAGCCTAGACCTAACCAGGTTAGTGACTTCGTACGAGTAACTACGTACCTTCTTACTGAGAAACCAACGTTTAACGACACACATGAGGTACAGAAGGCGCATTCTAAGGCGCTATAGAGCTCTTAAGTTAAGAAAGAAGAAAGATCAATATAGTGCTTACTATAAGTATAAGCTAAGCACCTGTTACATAATCAACTGCTTGGTAGTCAGATAGAGAAGAACTTGGAAAATACCTTCGCTCCAACACTTGTTACAGCATAAGGAGACCGGGAACTGGCCCTAGCTTATCCTGTCCTATCTCATCTCTCTAATCATGGAAAAAATCTTACCTATCTCTAATCTCTTTTGTCAATCCACTTTCCGGATCGAAAGAACTTTTCAAGAAATTAGCTTACTTACTTTCCTTAGGAAGCAGATGCGAGTTCTGCTTTTTTCCTTTCTCTTTATTTTCTCGTTGAGAAAGAGAAGAGGTTTTTGTGGCCAATCCACTGCTTCTATCTTTGCTGTTAAATTATCATCTCCTCACTAAACATACGAGAACTAAAGCTATGGGGGATGCTAAACCTGTAACATGAAAAGGAATCCTACACTCGTGATACACTGCCAATTGAAGTAATGAGAGGCAGAAGTAAAGCAATTCCAGGGGTTTTTTTTACCAATGCAACTACATTGGCTTAGGACTTTTTCTCTTCAATTGCATAGCTTGGAACTTTTACGGGATCGAAGGCTGTATTTAACCTTCCCACCTGCAACTACGAAATAGGCTAGCTGACCTAGCAGTGAAAGACGAGTTCTCTGCTCACAGTCAACGCAACGGTCCAGGTCCTAAAACTACCGCCTTTGCAGCTGAATCTATGTCAGCTGGATGTAAAGCAACCTTACTAAAGATAAGATAGAAAAGTAATTAATGGGTCATTAGGATTATAATAAATATCTTGTGAAGTGGGGAGTCAAAAGACTGCAAGGACGAGGGGGAGGGCAGCAGACCTATTACTAGCTTGGGTTTAGTAAGACAGAAGAGGAGTTCCGCTTGATCGGCGAGTAGCTCCTTCTCGGAAAAAGGGTCTTACCGCTGAGGTGAGGCCTAGTAGTTACTGTGAGACTAATTGCTTAATAAGGTGGGGGAGGTGAATTCTTCTAGTTGAAGAGTTTTATCTGTTCCATTTAGAATTCCATCTCTTGTTTGGTTTCTGGTACCGGTTTCAGTTCCTTTGTTCAAATCAATATCTACTATGTCAGGCTTCTCTTCCCGGTTGTCCTGTCCTCTTCAATCCGTTCTTCTTCTGTCTGAGTAAAGGGTGAAGAATTGCCATTTTATGAGCTTGTAAGGCCTGTTTAAGTCCCCAAAGAAAGGGGAAAAGGGCTATAAGTAGGCCGTTTGCTATTGCTACAAGAGCTGCTCGCCTTTATACGGCTTGGTTTCGCTATCGCTCCTATGTAGTGGTCGAGCTAAAAAGTAGTATTCCTGCCATACCAGAATGCCTATTATATAGTGCTAGAAGCTTCGCCAGAAGCAAGCAAGATGAGGTCGCTCTGCTTCGTAGACAAGGCTCGTTCCGTACTTTACTTACGAGCTCGTGTAGTACTCGCCCCTATCTCTAAAGGGGCTTATGCACTCCACTCGCTGTCTACTAAAGGAGCGTGAGAGCTCGTACCTTCAATTTAGTGGCTTTCCACCCTTTCCCTCACTCTACTCTTTCATTTCCGCTTAAGCTTGTTCGGTTTGTGGGATTAGTTGATTTTCTACCCGAGAACCATAATCTTTCCTATCAACAGCTTCTACGACGATAGGCATAAAGGCATGATTAGTTCCACAAATCTCACTGCACTGACCATAGTAAACTCCTTCCCGTTGTACCAAAATAGAGGTCTGATTTAAACGACCAGGTACAGCATCACATTTGACACCTAAGGAAGGTACAGCCCAACTATGAAGTACATCAGCAGATGTTACAATAATACGTAAATGAGTTTTGGCTGGTACAACCACTCTATTGTCAACTTCTAATAAACGTGATTGACCCAATTCTGGATCATCTTCTGGAATCATATAACTGTCAAAAGTGAGTGACTGTTCATCGGAACTGTTATAGTCCGAATACTCATAAGGTTGGGTCGACGCCCGCCTCCCCCCAAACTTGACTTGCAAGTTTCCTCGCAAAAAGCTCTCCACGCCTACTCTTAGAAAGAACACTATTTTTCTTTAGTTCTCCCGGCCGTAAAACCCTTTATGAGTAAGGGTAATCAAATCAAAGGCTGGGGAAAGTTTATTGGCAACAGGGAACCCTTTCTCACCCAGCCCTACCTAGACTATGTATTTGAGGGGGAGGCTGGAACCGAAAAAGCCCTGGTTTGGTTCCACACATATCAGACAGGCAGAAGGTATGGAACGACCAGTTCACCACGGAAAGCGAATTCCCACGTTCCAGCGTGCATTATGCCAACAGGTCTCACCCCCAACTCTAGTTGAGAAGTGGAGTCACCCTTCTTTTCATTTTTTTTATGTCTCCGTTTGATCCCAGTTTCCATTCTCCCTTTCTCTAATAATAAGGTAAGCTTCATAGCCCCAACCTAGTAAAGGCTCATCTTTTTTTTTCAGAAAAAAGAATAGAATAAAGAAAGGGATAGTCTATATCCTGTATCGATCATAGGATCACTCTATGAATAGGTATAGGTAAATTCTCTGTGACCTCTCACCGTTCACGACATCCCTTCCTTCTCGCTGTCCTCGGTGGAGGAGTAGAAGCGCTGGTCCCCTTCGGTCAAGTTGCTTGTGCCTGCTGTTACCTACCGTAGGACCTCCGTCCCCGAAGCGAAGAAAGAGGAGCAGGAACAACAGGGTGTCCTCTCCCGGCCCAGTAGTTCCGCAACTACTACCGTGGTTGTTGCCAACGGGGATCCCCCATTCCGAAAGGTTACTAGGCTGGCCGTTAGGTCCAAAGTTGTATGCCACTGCTATGGTGCCGATAGATTCACTACTTCAGCGCCGTTATCGGACATTGCAGGCTGAGCATCTATTTCTCGTATATCGTTCCACACCGAGAAGAGGGATGTGTACCTCCAGCAACAACCATAATGGAACCATAGGCTCCTATGCTGGGAGCATTTCGGGGTATAAGTCTAACCACCTCAACTCCCCGTTTCTGGCATGCTATAGTTATTAAAGTCTCTCGACGGCGGGAATGGGAGATTACCAGTAAGCCAGATACTTCGCGAACCCTATTCAACTTTAAGGCATTTCGTTGCACTTAAATCACCCTCGTGAAGGGGCGCACTCCGATACCATTGATGTCCAATAGCTTTGATAGTAATGGCCGGATCTACTACTACCTCGTCCATTGAATATAATAGAGCAAATGATGGTATAGCAATGAACATCAGGATGATACTAGGAAATATAGTCCAAAGAATCTCGATAGTAGTTCCATGAACAATCCTTTGCGGGATTGGATTTTTTTTATAGTGGAAATGCCATAAAGTGCGAACCAAGATCCATGATACGAAAACCAAAATCTGAATGAGAAAGAAAAAGATATCGTGATGTAAGTCTATTATTCCTTGCATCATAGGTGTTGCTGCGTCTTGAGATCCTAATTGCCATGGTTCCGCTGCATCACAAGGAGCAATTGTGAGGAATAGCCATTCTAGAACAATCATTTGCTTTGTTTCATTCTTTGACTGCTCCGCTCCCCCAAAAAAAGAGAGACTTAGAACTAAACGAAAGCTTTTCTTGGTTGTTGACCAAAGAAAGAAATGGGAGTTTTTGGGCCTTATTCTGATTCTTCTATTACGATATTTCTAGTTTCATGAAAAGAGCTCTCTTTCTATCAACGCAGGGCTCATTTTGACTGCAGTTGAATGGGTTTAGCTTAGAATTGAATCTTGCCAAAACTCTGTTTTTACGCTTAACCAAATGTCAAACTTCCTGGATTCTGCTGACTAAGATGTCTTGCGCCTCCTGTAAACTACGCTCTTTGCACCAGCTTCCCTTCAACCACTTATGCCACTTAGTGTGAGATTCCCACATTACTAGATATCTGAACTGTTTGGGTATAGGAGCTTGGCCAGTAATCTCTTTTATGCTGACCAATATCGGCGAATGATCAGACGCCACACGAGGCAGGTTGGTAACCGTTGTTTTCATAAAACTAGCTCCCCACTCCTCATTGACTAAAGCTCTGTCCAACCTAACATGACAACGACCCCTTGACCACGTGAATTTTGAACCTGTGAAACCTAGATCAGACATTTCGGAATTTTGAATCCATTCTCTGAACCACCATCTACACCCTTTGGATTTTCTGCCCCCAACCTTGTCACCTTCATCTGTAATGGCATTAAAATCACCAAAAACAAGCCAAGGTTCCTGTACATCAACAGATATTTCATCTAGCATCCTCCATAAGCGACGTCTAATTTGTGGTTGTGGGCTGCCATACACCGCCGTTACCAAAGCCTGCTTATTGTTAGGGAAACATAACTTAAAGGAAATAAACTGCCAGTCATTAGAGATAATATTAACAGAGACCAAATCATTCCATAAGAGCCATATGCCACCTGAAAACCCAACTGCTTCAATTCTATGCGAGTTCTTCAAACCAATTTTTTTAATTGTGTCGTCTGCATTAACACCACTAACTTTAGGTTCAATTAAGACAATTAAGCATAATTTAAACCTATCAATAAGTGATTTAACAGCAGCGATTGTTTTAGGATTAGCTCCGTTACTGTCTGTTGGTCCTCTTCCATCCGAGATTCGGACAATTCAGGATGACGCATCGTCGAAATGTCCTTTATCTCAGCTGGAGTTGACCTGATTTTGAGAGGCGTCTTAAGATGGAAAGCTTTTGTTAAATCCGGTGGGACCGGCCTCCTTACCAGCTGTGTTTCCAGATATTCTCCCGACACCTGGTCCTCCTCCATTTCACCGGTCATCGGCGGTTTGTTCGGGTGCGAGATGTGGACCACTGTGTGACTGCCCTCTACACTTGTTTTAGACACTGATTTGACAGGCCCACTTGGAATATTTGCATTATCCTTGCTGATAAGATCCTGAGAAGAGCTTAGGTTGGTTTCTGTTTGTTGCCTTACTGGGCTCAGGGAGACTTCATGTTGTTGGGCTAATGCCTGTTCTATCTCCTGGGCCTTTGTGAGGGCCGCAGCTTTGCCCTTGTTGGTTGACTTTTTTGGAACCCACGTAGACGTATCCCTAATCTCATTTTTCCTCTTACCACCAACCGACCCTTTTTTAGAGTCCAAACCCTTAGTAGTAACAGCTCCCACAACGAAATTCTTGGGCCCCGTCGCGATCCTGTGCTCCTCAAACTCATTGGGGCCCGCTTTTTCAGACCTACCCGCATCTTCACTAGAATCAACTAGGGGCGAGAAAGAGTTGTTGAAGAAGGAAACCGCTTTAGCTCCTGACAATGTTCTCCTGCGATCAGTTACCGTTGTATTGTTTCTTGGTGGACCCCTCCAAGTTCGTTTTGGAGCCTGCATCCATTCCCCAATTCCACTAGGTCGTTGGGGTTCAACCGGTTTAGTTCCGGACGGGCTAGCAATCGATATATTGACCGTTGTGGGCTCCAGTGTCTGACCGTTATGCGGGCTACTGACATCACTTTCAGGTGCTGAATCCGTCACCTTTATCGCCGGAAAGGTTGGGCAAGCCTCCGTTACATGGCCGTACTTCCCACAAGCGAAGCAAATTGCTGGGAGATCTTCATACTCAACTTTGTAGAAGACGTCATCGACTTCTACCATACCTTTCAGCGACTCTGTTAGATCCAATTGAACAGCAACACGCGCATATTTCCCCCTTTCAGCCGCCAAGGTACTACGATCTGCCTTAATTTAATATAGGGCCCAATAGATTTGACAACGTTGCGGAGTCATGGTAATATTAGAGAGGAAGTTCGGCAATTTTTATCCAAGTCGCGACCGCTGACAAATTCTCTGTTTTAGCATTAAATTTGGGTGTCCAAGGGTAGACCCTGAGATAGGTTGTTCCGATTGTCCACGGGCCGTTGAGAATTGCGTTATTGTAATCCTCTTCATGACTCAGTCGGACCACGTAATGGCCATTAACCTGATCAGCCGCAATAATTTCGCCTTTTGGGTGCCATAGCTTCGTTAGTCTGTTCATGAGCGCTGCATACGTGACCGTCCTTCCCAGTGGGCCGACTACAACCGAAAATCCCATGGATTCCTTCATTTGCTGCTGAATCGGTGGAAGGAATTTGACAGAGCCGATTCCATTCTTTACTTCATGTATTACATCACCCTCGCTGACCTTGATTGGTTCTCTGGATAAAAGTGGACCCTTTCCACCCGATTGGGAACCCAGAACTGCAGCCTTAAAAGACAAAGTCTCCGGAGTGTCTTCAGATGGATCCTCTCTGTTCTTTACCTTCTTCGTAGCTGGGTTGTCCTCAGCAATGTCCACGTTAGCGGATTCATCCATCTCCGTGTCCATATGGACAGGAGTAGCGTAGTGTAAAGCCTGTAGTTGCCTAGCTTTCTTAGAGAGAAGTCAGAGTTTTTTTTCCTATAGAGAGAAAACCAAGATTGTTAATAGTGGTTGTGGATGCTGAATTTGAAACTGTGAACTTCTTCACTGAACTATTTCCTTATAGCGGAAACTGACGCATCTTTTGAAAGAAGGCAATCTAATCTTATGAGAATATGGGTTGAGGAGGAATTATAAACTATCAGAAACCTTACTTACGAAGAAGTAGTTGGAGCTGGGCTCCGGGAGTTTAGACTCACACGACAGCCTAAACTCAGGTTAGGAAGTAAGAAATCAGCCATTGAATATTTATATGATCGGAGTCAGTTCACACCCTAGGATAGCTAACGCTACCTTGCCCGAAGACATGGGATAGCCATAGAAGTCACATGCCGAGCAAGTTCTTGCCTTCTCTTCCTCTACCTATCTCGGGTAAGCTACATCCATACATAGTCTAAGCCTCTGATTGACTATACTATACACGGAATCTTAGTCCCAAGAGCTTCAAACGCAATTGCGGGCTAAAGGCAATAGTTCGCTAACCACTCGGAGCAGTTTTGCAGTTAAGGATATCAGCTAGTACGGTGAACTAGTAAGGGGGAGGGTCTCTTCGATTAGGCTAGGGGCTGTCTTGCTAAGTCTAGCACTCTCAGAAAGCATTTCTGGTTCGTTAGTTAGTTAGACTAAGGGCAAGTTCCACTGCCTAATTCATTGGCCATGGAAGAGTTTCTGCCTATTTGGAACGAACGAAGCTATTAGAAGTGAAGCTATAAGAACTGAATGACGTAATAAACAAAGAAAAGCATTAGATCTGCTTAGACACCGTGATGCAATCATATCACATCTGAACTGGGCATGTATATTTCTAGGATTTCACAGTTTTGGTTTATATATTCATAATGATACCATGAGTGCTTTAGGGCGTCCTCAAGATATGTTTTCAGATACCGCTATTCAATTACAACCCGTTTTTGCTCAATGGATACAAAACACCCACGCTTTAGCACCTGGTGCAACGGCTCCTGGCGCAACCGCAAGCACCAGTTTAACGTGGGGAGGCGGTGATTTAGTAGCAGTGGGTGGCAAAGTGGCTTTGTTACCTATTCCATTAGGAACCGCAGATTTTTTGGTCCATCACATTCATGCATTTACGATTCATGTGACGGTATTGATACTCTTGAAAGGTGTTCTATTTGCCCGTAGCTCCCGGTTGATACCAGATAAAGCAAATCTTGGTTTTCGTTTTCCTTGTGATGGGCCTGGAAGAGGGGGTACATGTCAAGTCTCGGCTTGGGATCATGTCTTCTTAGGACTATTCTGGATGTACAATTCCATTTCGGTAGTGATATTCCATTTTAGTTGGAAAATGCAGTCAGATGTTTGGGGCAGTATAAGTGATCAAGGGGTAGTAACTCATATCACGGGAGGAAACTTTGCTCAAAGTTCTATTACTATTAATGGATGGCTACGCGATTTCTTATGGGCTCAAGCATCCCAAGTAATTCAGTCTTATGGTTCGTCATTATCTGCATATGGCCTTTTTTTCCTAGGTGCTCATTTTGTATGGGCTTTTAGTTTAATGTTTTTATTCAGCGGCCGTGGTTATTGGCAAGAACTTATTGAATCCATCGTTTGGGCTCATAATAAATTAAAAGTTGCTCCTGCTACTCAGCCTAGAGCCTTGAGCATTGTACAAGGACGTGCTGTAGGAGTAACCCATTACCTTCTGGGTGGAATTGCCACAACATGGGCATTCTTCTTAGCAAGAATTATTGCAGTAGGATAATGGCTAGGAGGATTTGAAAGGCATTATGGCATTAAGATTTCCAAGGTTTAGCCAAGGCTTAGCTCAGGACCCCACTACTCGTCGTATTTGGTTTGGTATTGCTACCGCACATGACTTTGAGAGTCATGATGATATTACTGAGGAACGTCTTTATCAGAATATTTTTGCTTCTCACTTTGGTCAATTAGCAATAATTTTTCTGTGGACTTCCGGCAATCTGTTTCATGTAGCTTGGCAAGGAAATTTTGAATCATGGGTACAGGACCCCTTACACGTAAGACCTATTGCGCATGCAATTTGGGATCCTCATTTTGGTCAACCGGCTGTCGAAGCTTTTACTAGAGGGGGTGCTCTTGGTCCAGTGAATATCGCCTATTCTGGTGTTTATCAGTGGTGGTATACAATCGGGTTACGCACTAATGAAGACCTTTATACTGGAGCTCTTTTTCTATTATTTCTTTCTGCCATATTCTTAATAGCAGGTTGGTTACACCTACAACCGAAATGGAAACCGAGTGTTTCGTGGTTTAAAAATGCGGAATCTCGTCTGAATCACCATTTGTCAGGACTTTTCGGCGTAAGTTCTTTGGCTTGGACAGGGCATTTAGTGCATGTCGCTATTCCCGGATCCCGAGGAGAATATGTTCGGTGGAATAATTTCTTAGATGTATTACCGCATCCCCAAGGCTTAGGCCCACTTTTTACAGGTCAGTGGAACCTTTATGCTCAAAACCCCGATTCAGGTAGTCATTTATTTGGTACCTCCCAAGGAGCAGGAACTGCCATTCTAACTCTTCTAGGGGGCTTTCATCCACAAACGCAAAGTTTGTGGCTGACTGATATTGCTCATCATCATTTAGCTATTGCATTAATTTTTCTCGTTGCCGGTCATATGTATAGAACGAATTTCGGAATTGGGCACAGTATGAAAGATCTTTTAGATGCACATACTCCTCCCGGTGGGCGATTAGGACGTGGGCATAGGGGTCTTTATGATACAATCAACAATTCGCTTCATTTTCAATTAGGCCTTGCTCTAGCTTCTTTAGGGGTTATTACTTCCTTGGTAGCTCAACACATGTACTCCTTACCTGCTTATGCATTCATCGCACAAGACTTTACTACTCAAGCTGCTTTATATACTCATCACCAATATATTGCAGGATTCATCATGACGGGAGCTTTTGCTCATGGAGCTATATTTTTCATTAGAGATTACAATCCAGAGCAAAATGAAGATAATGTATTGGCAAGAGTGTTAGACCATAAAGAAGCGATTATATCTCATTTAAGTTGGGCCAGCCTATTTCTGGGATTCCATACTTTGGGACTTTATGTTCATAATGATGTCATGCTTGCCTTTGGTACTCCGGAGAAGCAAATCTTGATCGAACCCATATTTGCTCAATGGATACAATCGGCTCATGGTAAAACGTCATATGGGTTCGATGTACTTTTATCTTCAACGAGTGGACCAGCATTCAATGCGGGTCGAAGTATCTGGTTGCCTGGTTGGTTAAATGCTATTAATGAAAATAGTAATTCATTATTCTTAACAATAGGACCTGGAGACTTTTTAGTTCATCATGCTATTGCCCTGGGTTTACATACAACTACATTGATCCTAGTAAAAGGTGCTTTAGATGCCCGCGGGTCCAAGTTAATGCCAGATAAAAAGGATTTCGGTTATAGTTTTCCGTGCGACGGCCCGGGACGAGGTGGTACTTGTGATATTTCAGCATGGGACGCATTTTATTTAGCCGTTTTTTGGATGCTAAATACTATTGGATGGGTTACTTTTTATTGGCATTGGAAACACATCACATTATGGCAGGGTAACGTTTCACAATTTAATGAATCTTCTACCTATTTGATGGGCTGGTTAAGAGATTATTTATGGTTAAACTCTTCACAACTTATTAATGGATATAACCCCTTTGGTATGAATAGTTTATCGGTCTGGGCATGGATGTTCTTATTTGGACACCTTGTTTGGGCTACTGGGTTTATGTTCTTAATTTCTTGGCGGGGGTATTGGCAGGAGTTGATTGAAACCTTAGCATGGGCTCATGAACGAACACCTTTAGCCAATTTGATTCGCTGGAGGGATAAGCCAGTCGCCCTTTCCATTGTGCAAGCAAGATTGGTTGGATTAGCCCACTTTTCTGTAGGTTATATATTTACTTATGCGGCTTTCTTAATTGCCTCTACGTCGGGCAAATTTGGTTAATTTTTTACTTCATTTGGTGTGTATCCGAGAAAAGTTCATTTCTTTGGATGGAGAGTGAGTCCACCGTCTTCTATTTCTACATCTAGGATTCGACTTGTATCAGCGATACTAAGAGGAACTAAACTATTATGGCAAGGAAAGGTTTGATTCAGCGGGAGAAGAAAAGGCAAAAATTGGAACAAAAATATCATTTGATTCGTCGATCCTCAAAAACAGAAATAAGCAAAGTTCAGTCGTTGACTGACAAATGGGAAATTTATAGAAAATTACAATCACTACCGCGGAATAGCGCACCTACACGTCTTCATCGACGTTGTTTTGCGACTGGAACCGGTTCCATTCTTCATTCTTTCAATCAGAATGCAACCTTGATCGAAAGAAGCCTCCACGGCTCGCTACCAACCTCACAGATAAAAGTCAATCTTTTACACCGATGTATCGTACTCTCTCGACCAGGTCATCATAAGAAAATACTGCTAAATCTTTCCGAAGTTAGAGAAGGAGGGAAGGCGCGCTACAACTAAGATAACACTGAAAAACGTTACCTGGCTAGGCTAGCGCGCAATGGCTTTCTCTGATAGGGGCTCACTTCTTCAAGCCCCTCCCCCAACCTATACAAGGTGCTGCTCGCTTTCTCTCAGCCACTAGTGGCTTATGTAGTGGTCGGCATTCCTACGCGCTCCTCTTTGCCCCCTACTTCAAAATCCAAAGGTGGTGACCTTTGGATGTTGTCGTGACGCTTTGGTTACAAAGGTTGCCGGGAGTCTAGATTTATGGATGGATTCAGTCAGCGAAAATCCCCCAACTCAATAAATATCAACAACATGTCATGATCGGTTAGGCTTGCTTTATTTTGTCAGAAAAGAAAGTCGTTTTTTTGGGGGTTCATTGATTAGTACACCTCCGGTGCTGGTAAGGTCGGGACCGTGGTCGTCCGTCTCCGGTTTGCTGGCCGCTAAGATCTCTGAGATTGACCAGCCAGCTGGGTTGGTTTGGCTATTCTTTTCTATTGAAAAAAAGAGTCAGCTGTCTGCGCGAGTCACCTTCTTCTAAGCTCCGCTGGACGACGCGGCATTTTCGTTCAAATATAGGCCGGCCGTACTTGTGATGGTTCCCAAGAATCCAATATGACCACTTAGGTCTACGTTGCCACGATATTGTTCTATGGAAGCGGGCGGCTTTTTAGAAGTTCGGCCCGGTTTTTTGGTGTCGTAGGGGGGGATTTACCTTTATAACGCATATTCAGTTGTACCGGCATGGCCCCACTGATTTGTTTTCGATCGGAGCATCAAGCAGCGCAACCCGGTTCTACTTGACTAAGCCCGTGCTCTTCCAAGGAGGGAGTTTGCTTTACCCAACTCCCTTTTTTTTTCAATAAGGCTCGCGTGTGGGCGCTCACCTTTTTTGGCTTTCCTAAAATCGAATATTTTGAAGTTCGTAAAGACCCGCCCCTTGTTTCAGTCAGAATGAGTCCCCGGGGCCGGGGGACATTGGCTTCCGCCAACAGTGAACTATTAAGGATCGCATCCCGCGCATATTCTACATTATAGCCTGCAACTGATTCAGCTTCTGCTTCTGGGAGATCAAACGGAGCTCGATTAGTTTCTGCTAGACAAGAAATAAAGAACATAACCAATACAGGGAACAAGGGAATACCAGACCATATCTGCTTTTGCGCCATGACAATCTCACTCGAATTACGGGGACCTACACATATTAGTACAGTATACCGGGGTCCCCGGCCAGAACCACACGTGCAAGTTTCCCTGCATGTGGCTCGTCCGTGCTTTCTTGAAGAAAGAGGCTGGGCTGGAGTGCTTTTATCAAATGATGCGTGTGGGCTGAGCCATTCCCATCCCAAGCGGTGGCCCAATTCGGCCTGGCCCGGTCGGGAAGAGATTCACATAGAGACTACTGCTATCTGGGAATATCTTTCTATGTTAGCTAGTGGGGGCGGGCTTTCCTATGGTAGTCCCGCTGCGGCCTTTGACCGTCCATCCCGTCTCATCTTGATTTGGCTATACTTGTATGTAGACAGCCATGTTAGCTCCACATGAGAGCCTTTTTCTAAAGGCAAAAAAGGCACTCATCAGTTAGCTCGGCCCCTTTCCTATTTTGCTTTGCCGCCTATTCTCTTAATAGGTCCCGAAAAAGCTGCCCGCCCTTCTTCATCTATACCAGCTGCCACGCACGAACCAATAGAAAGGATTTCAGCGCTCCTCTCTATCTCTAGATAAGAAGCAGAACGCGCTATCACCTACAGCCCTTTGCTCTGCCGGGGACTTCCACGAAATGAAAACGGGCGGCATCGTCGTATGCTCCACTTTTGTTGCCCTGGTTTATATCCCGGAGTCTTCCTATGGCCGATCTGTCATCCAACCTACTTAAACAACCTAAAGCACTTCTCTGAAAGCATGGTTCTTGCCTCCCTTTGAGCTCGTCCATTCGTTGGGCGATCCCTTGCTCTCACGTTCGAGTGTTTGCTCGTCGTTTAGGCCCGTGAGTGAGATTTCTGCTCATTGCAGTCACCTCCGGGGTTCTTCGCACTTGGATAGTACCAGGACCCTTGTGCCCCGGCCCTTGATCAGATAAAGCTGCCCGCCCTATGACCCACAACTCAAAATGAGCCTTGCGACGAGACGCGGACATTCCCCATGCTGCGGTTCCCTCCGGTCCCTTCCCGGGTTGGGTTAGGGGAACATCCGAGCGATTGCCTTCGCGGATCCAAACGCGCTCACAAGGCGCACAATAAGAATAAGACCAATAGAAACTTCATAAGGTACCATTTGAGCTGCAGATCGTAATGCTCCTAGAAAGGCATATTTCGAATATAGAGGAGTGAAAGTTCCCAACAATCAAGTAATTGATTATATCCTTCTATGAACCGTACGAGCACGTCCTCTGTCACCCCCCCACCGCGCTTACGGCTCTATACCCCAACCCAACTTGCTCTGGCCCCCGGTCCTTCCTTTCTATTCCTCGGTAAGCGGACCGTGGGAGCATGGGGGGGCGGTATCTGCTTTTGACTGAAAGAAAGCTCGCTCATAACAGAACTCGCCAAAAAAAATCACAATAGAAAAATTCTTGCCGGGAGAGTAGCGTCGGAGATATCTTTATCTGAGGAGGAGGCTTCGTCGCCCGGCTCCTCATAAATGATGTTAGGATTGACCGGGGCTCATCCTCGGAATCCGAAAATAAAACAGAACGGAATCAGTAACATATCTAATCAGACTGAATAGGATTTGAAGAGCTGTCACGTTACGATCATTCACATAAATTTCAGCAGGCAGTAAGGGCGCGGAAGCTACCGTTTCTAGAATGTAACAAGCAAGCTAGCTTGGCTTGCTTACTCTCCTAGTAGCGTACGTTGGCGGCAAGGAAGGAGGCAAAAACAAACTAGACTATACTAAAGTAAAGAGGCATTCGGGAAGTGACTAGTCGCTTCTGGCGAAGCTTCTATAAGGCCGACCACTACATAGAGAGATCCCATATACCAGTCATGAGCGATAGCGAAGCCTAGAGAGGCGGAAGCAGTAGCTTCTAGGATGAAGCCGAGCCGATACGATAGGCGGGCGAAGGGCTAAGCTACTAATGTCGTGGCGAAGGAGGTCTACTATACGTATACTGGATTTGTAAGTGGTGAAATAAAAAAAACGAAAAAGAATTTCAGTAAACTATTGAAGCTATCAGTGTGATTGATCAGACAAGTATCAAAGGCTTTCGGTAGACTTCTTTCATTTCCGAATTAGCTTGCGACAAGTCCTAGCATTAGTATGAGTTCGCTGACCGCGTACGGGCGATCCGTCTTGATGACGAATTCCACGATAACAAGAAATAGAAATTAATCGTTCGATGTCTGCTCGTTCTCCCCTCTTCAATTCCCAATGAACAACATGATCTTGACCTATCATTTGTTCAATTTGATCGATCTGATACTTAGTTAATTCTTTTATCTTTATGTTCCCACTGATACCTAATCGATAACGAACCTGAATGGCTTTTTTGGGTCCAATTCCATCAATTTTGGTTGAGGCAATTCTTACTTGTTCATCGGCAACTAATCTAGCTCCTGAAATATATAACATGATTGATTCGTCTAAAATGATTCCCTTCAGACAGACAGAAAGCCTGTAAGAGTAGTCAATAAAGTGAATTTTTCTTGGTTGTTGACCAAGGGAAGAAGATTCAAAATAGGACCTCTTCCTGTTTTTCTACTATACAGCTACGCTACGATCTTTCTTCTCTTATTCAATTTCTGGTGAGGAATCGAATATCGAATTAAGGCTTCACGGAAGACCTTAATTCTCTTACGGTACACTTTACTTCACTATATTCTACTCGAAAACTTTTCAAAGAGAGAGAGACGCCCGCGCTAGGCATCTGATCTTTTATTTCCTGTGCTAAACACATATCCAGTTGCCATTTGTCCGTAGGATTATGGCCTGGACTGAAAGGCGCCTTTCCAGCGCCAGCTTCAGATGTAACAATAGCAGGACTCTTTTTTCCCTAGATGATTCAGTGATAGAATAAGTATCCTATAACTGAAGCCGACTCCGCGGCAGAAGTTTGATCATCGACAGCATCGCATTTGATTCAATCGACGCCTTACTTAATAAGTTGATCTTTATTTACCATCCGGTGGTCTGTGGCTACGAGCAATTCCTTATTCTCACAGAAGAGAGAGAAATTCTCATTGAATAGGAAGACTGCCGGCTACCCCAACTTCTTGTTATATGATTCAGATGAACAGCCAGAGGAAGCAAGAATCTCATTCTACGTAGTCGTGAGCCAATCACTTATTGGTTGTTTTGATATTGATCATTGAGCAAGGCCCGGCCTGACTTAGGCTGTGACCCTTCCTATTGAAAGGGACGGAAATCCGAAGAGAGTCGTTTACACTCAGTGAGTAGGAATTGTGGTCCTATTTCCCAGTAGCTTGAGTCGGGGAGCCCCCTTGGGACTATATGAATGACTCGTACGACATTCCTAGGAACCTGAATTTCTATATGAAATGTGGCTTGACCTATTAGTGCAGGTTACCCGATCTAATGAGAAAAGGTTCGAAAGGCGCCGTGCGTTCTGTCCTTTACCATTTTAAGGCACAAGCAAGCAGTCCCTCTTTATTAGGTAAATAAATAGGACTCTTCCAGGCAGTGATTAGATTACGCTTTCCAAGCAGTGGTTTTCCCTAGAATGGAAGCTTCCATTTCCGATGCTTTGAAAGGTATGTGTTTCCCCACCCCATCGCTTTCTACCTTCAACATCTAACTCGTGTTAAAAGGCATCATTTAGGCCATCTAAACGAAACTTTCTTTTGAGAGCACCCAGTCCAGTCTTTAAATCATAAAATGAAATCAATAATTCAACTTGAACCAATGAATTCTAGGGTTTAGCATCTATAAGTCTTTCCATCGAAGTATTCAACTCTTAAGCCACTGACAAAGCCTTAGTAGTCGTCTCCGTCTTCAACTCAAGATGGGAGCAATAGTCCTGACTCCGAAGCTGCTGTGGTACCTGCTTGTCCTGTAAGGGAGGCCTATACGAATGTTCAGTCTGTCTAAAATTCATACTAGGAATGGAGACCTATAGCTAGGGAACCACTCACGACCTTTTGAAGGAAGGCTATTGGGGTGATTAGCTGGCCTTTGAACACTTCAGGCCTGCTTATATAGTAAGGGGCGGATAATTGACAGGGGCCTAAAGCAAAGTGAAAGCAGTAGATGAATAAAAGTAGTAATGACCAATAGCATACGGTCTTCATGCAGCCTTCTTTCTTATTTAGTAGGGGGGATCAAATGGTATCTGCCTGTGTACTTTGAGGCTGTCTTTCCCTGGAACAAGGAGTCAAAAGGGGGGGCCCTTCGAAGATCAATAGTCGTTAAGTGAGCCGCCCAACGACTGGTGCCAAGGAATGAATTCGGTTAGACTACGGGAATCGACGATCTTAGATCCCGGTCGTCCGTCTTTACTTTATATGTAGTAGATGTATGTCTTCTTTCTGCTTCCAAAACGCACTCAGTGACTCCTTGGCAATTCCGAAGAAAAAGCATGATGTCTAACGCACTTCAAAGGATCCTAGACGAATACAAAGTAGGAAATCCGGTGCGTCATTTTCCCAATATGAGAGAAAGATTCGGCTGACTGCCTATCTTCTTTGGTTTTCTCTACTTTGCCCTACTCGATTTCTATTGAGAAAGTCGCCGAACTAGGACTGACTTTATATATTAGTAATATTATATAACTTTCCCTTGGGAATTAAGTGGAAGTTTTCTTCTCCGTCACCTTTCGTTAAAAGGGCTTGCGGCTCATCTTCTTTCTTTCTTGACTCGCTTCCACTCCTTTCTACTACTCCACTCGCTCGGCCAAATCGATCGGTAATGACAGCTCTTGATGTAATCCAATCCGGCCAAATGAAGCTTGTTTTTCAAGTTAGTTCCTTGCAATTAAACCTAACAAGACTAAACAATCACGCTCTGTAGGAATTGAACCTACGACATCGGGTTTTGGAGACCCACGTTCTACCGAACTGAACTAAGAGCGCTAGGAAGTTGTCTAGACTGTGATAAGAAAAGGAAATTTCCGCCCCTAAGAGAATAGAGTGAATGGATAAGGAATTTGGAACCGATAACAAAAAGAGGGATAGGTAAATAGTTGGGGAGTCAAATAGTCTATTTGGGGATAGAGGGGCTTGAACCCCCACGATTTTAAAAGTCGACGGCAAGGAACGAAGCGGAGCGAAGTGAAGCTATTAGATAAGATAATCTATTTATAGAATACAGGCTGAGACCTTATGTCCGTCCATGACCTCCAACTGAATGGGGCGAACTCCCCCTGTATATCGGGAGCTCATGTGGGCTAAGCAGATTTCGATATTGACGCGCCATTTCTTTTAGATAGAAAGGTGTTCGATGAAAGGATCCAGATTCCACACTATGGTTGTGGGCTGGGGAGAGATCTACTTCTCTTTCAAAGCTTGGGCAGAACAGTATGAATACCCCGAGTCGAGTAGTAGCCTCATGGGGAAGACGAGGAGTTGGACCATAATTGGTTGACCATGCAAAAAGAAAGAATACGGGAGTGGTGCAGTTTCTTTATGAGGGAAACTGGCCTATAGCCCTCTCGCCTAAGGCCTAAAACTGATGAAATCAAAGCCTAGCGTCTCAGCCTTTTCTTTTCAGCTGCCTAATAGCTTCACTTCGCTCCGCTTCGTTCCTTCCTTCCAAGGAGTTCTAACAATCGGGGAAGCTTTGCCCTTGCTTTAGTTAGTTTTCCTCCTTACCCGGTAGTTCCTGGCCTCGGCTCATTGCCTTCTGTTTTTAAGTGAAAGCGCGGTTACGGGTTTCCTTTTGTATCAGCATTGGCAATTTCTTTTTCCTTCTCATCAGGTCTGCCTGTCTATTGAGTATTCGATATCGAGTGAAGTGTACTCACCTTCTTTTGTGGTAAGAAAAGAAGAAAGCTGCTAGTGAAATGTATTTAAGCTTTAGCCCTACAGCGGGAAAAAAATGAAACTAGGGTTTCTTTAGGCTGGCTCCTGCTTAGTGGTCTTAAGATCTCTTCTAGTTACATCCAATTCAGTCTTGTAGCGAGATTCTGTCACGAAGGAATTCACATCCCGTCTTCGGGTCTGAGAATCCTCCAGTGCCTCTATGATCTTGCTTTTCTTTGGAAATTTCAGGTAAGAGAGTTTCACTCATAGTTCTTGAAGTGCAGTTCTCAGGTCTGTCAGTTACTTACCAAGACCCGAATGAACGAAGCTATTAGAAGTTCAGTATTAAAAAAGGCTACCTTTGATGCCATACTTCCAAAACTAATGCAGTCTATTCCTCCTGCTCCCCTTGTCCTCTTCTCTGCCTATTCTTCACCCAGCGCAGATGAAAGAGACAAGATTGCATTCAATGCATGCACCCGGAATAGCTACTTCTCAATCTCATTCGTAACATGTCTACTTTTTTGACTATTGATCATGTCTTCGGATGGTCGGAGAAGCGTTAAATGCTCTTTTAGGAAATAACTCCTTGCCAAAGGCTTCAACTTTCGACTAGGGTCCCTCCTATTGCACAACTTTCCTGAACAGCCCAGATCTTGTTCAGCAGACTTCTGCTATGGCGTGCTAGCCTTGATTCAATCACATATCCCTTCTAGCCTTTGAAAGCCCGCTTCGCTTTACTGCCTCCTGCTTCTCGCGCAAGGAATCTCAGGGCTAATTGTGCCAGTTCTGATGCTGCTTGAATGTCGGAAAATCTACTTCCGCACCTTAATAGCTAAAGGCTAGAGCGATAGCATGATCCGTCTGTATAGCTTGTATTCGTGCTACCTTAGCTGCTTTCATTAGTTTTGGTTCTTACAAAGTAGCAATTAGGCTTGTACTTATTCCACACCGGGAATTCCCTCTGTTGTTGTTTTTAGAGAGTGCAGGGGCCTTTGTCTCTAACTGAACTGCGGTGACGTAGCTTCTTATGCTGCAGCCCATACTATCCTAGCTTCCCATACTTTTTCTACCGCTAATATAACTAGTGCCCACACAGCCTATGTCTTTGCTTTTTATGCCCTTCTTCAACCCGAAACTAGCTTAGATTCTGCTGACTCAGATGCTGGTGTGGTGGAACGAACGAAGCTATTAGAAAAGACTATTTGACTATTTTGTGTCTAATATAATAGCTAATGCCGAAACTTCTGAACAGAATGAGAATGTACCATGGCGAGTCTTTCTCCTTTCAGTTGAAGTCTAATTGTGCTCTGTCGGTGACAACCTCATACTCCACAGTGGGATGATCGAGTTTATTTGCCTTTCGGGGTTATCTGTTGTTGAATCAAAACTTTCGTCGTCTTGGCCCATAATACAGAACCTCTAGGTCTAACCTTTCGCTGAATACTAGAATCGACAATTGAAACATAGCATATGAGGTTGCAGAGGATAGACGACAAAAGGAATTATATAATAGAGAACATCTTTTAGTGTGTACTAGGAATGCCCGGATGTCTAGGTGGTCGAGGAGGCAGTAGAGAAAGATCTTTTAAAGACCTTCCTACCGGAGGAACTTTTTTCAATGGAGACAGCGGCAGAGAATCTATAAAAGGACATCTAAGGCTAAGATTACGAAGTAAAGGAAGTCCATTA
This sequence comes from Oldenlandia corymbosa var. corymbosa, assembly GCA_949775105.1. Lineage (NCBI taxonomy): Eukaryota > Viridiplantae > Streptophyta > Magnoliopsida > Gentianales > Rubiaceae > Oldenlandia > Oldenlandia corymbosa. The sequence goes on along the minus strand of OX459128.1, from coordinate 232,502 downwards.
CT
>OX459128.1:202500-230000 GCA_949775105.1 Oldenlandia corymbosa var. corymbosa | reverse complement strand
GCCATTATATTAAAATAATTAATATAATATATATATAATCTAAATTTAATTAGTCAATGCGCTAAGTAATCTCCTTGCCGCTGTAGGAGAGGCCAAAGAGAAAAAATGAAGAGTGTATGAGTGCAATGATGGGTCCTCTTTTATCCAATCCCTTCCTGTCTACGGCGACCAGTAAGGGTGCTCCATGAAAGGAAAGGGTGAATATATATAGGGTTTAGCCATCCCTATTTTTTATCCATTTTTGTAGTCTCGCTCTAAGTTAGAAATGAGAGTCGCTTGGCCATAGCGTGGAATTTGGATAAATGGATTGTGGGTCTTATGCTATGAAGGGCTCAGCATGCCGGTCAGACATTATCACATCCGGATACTGACAACTTATAGAACTAGATGGAGCTTTCTCTGGTCTCAGTTTAGCTGAAGCCTCTATGTAGGCAAGCCGAACGAACTTCAGACCTTCCACTCCTTTCTACTACTCCACTCGCTCCCATAAAATGAAAAAGTTTAGAATCGGGTTCAGCTCAGCAAGTCTAAGCCTTCTTTCCTTCAGTTGTAGTCGTAGAGCGAAGAAATAGGAACGCAGGCCTATCGCCATTTCGCTATCGCTTAAGGTACCTTTGCTTATTCTTATTCTCTTAGCTTAGTCTATTAGAGCAAGAATTAGTCGCATATCAACGTTTATAGAATGGAATAAACTCGCATATCCGATGTAAGACTTTGATTACACGAAGATTCTAGAAAGACACCGGGGGAACACCTATTATTTCATAACCTGCATTGGTGCGGTAGAGCGGCACCTGATATGCTCGATCCATAGAGAAAGAGGGAGTACCAAGTTGTATTCAGGAGTAGAATATTTTCACCTATCCATCAATCAGTCATCCCATTTCCTTCCTGTGTGACACCGTGTGCTTTGGTCTAATAGCTTCACCTCCTTCGTTCCATAATAAAAAAACAGAGCCTTGTTGGCAAACTACAATCACTTTGGATGGTCTGCCTCTCATCCGCTGGCTTTTCTCGCTTCAATCCCAGTGGCCTGGTGTAGGCGTCCTGGCTCTTCCTTTCGCTTTGGCTCTCTTCTCCTTCCTTGGGAATTTCTTTTCTTTCTTTTTACGGGTCGTAGCGGTTCTTCCATGTAAACTTAGTTGCAAAGCATCCTAGAGTTGATTGGATTTTTCCAGTACTCTCATACTAGGCTAGGCTTTTGCTTCTACTGGGATTTTTAGATCAATTGCTATTTAATAGGGTGGACATGAAGGCCTTGTTCTCTTTTCGACGGTAACTCGATAAAAAAGAAGCTAAGAGAGATGTGGCAAAGAAGGAATTGATAGAGGTGCGCCGAGAAGTTCCATACCCTCTTGATAGAGTAAATTACCTTGCTTGTACTTACTTAAGTAAAGATTGGCTTGGTGTTCATTCTGCCCACGGAGCGGTACAACTAGCAGCCCCCTTACTAGGAAGGAAAAAGGCTAGCGCGCTAGCTAGCTACTTATAGTTCTAGCCCCTACTTCATTTTTGGAATTTTTGAAGAAGCCCGCTGAAAATGAAAAAGAGAAGCGCGCAACGGCTGATGAAAAGCCGGCCACTTTTTAGTAGTAGGTTTTGGCTTGCCCCTTTCTTAGTAAGATAGGTGCTTAACGCCCTATACAAGGTGCTTGCTGCTAGCCCTTTAATCTTAAGTAAAGTGAAGTAAAAGCAATGAAAGCCCAACCTCTTTGTTTGAAGCTTTGCCAGGCATATTCATATGTTGAAGCTTTGTTTCCCCTAATTCTAAAACACAACAATCAATAGACTTTTTTCTATACTATAGGAAAAAGCTTCTCTTTGATAGCGGTCATAGGGGAGTTCAGAAAGATCTGATCGTAGATAGAAACTTAAACATGAAGGGGGTAGGGGCGGATGTAGCCAAGTGGATCAAGGCAGTGGATTGTGAATCCACCACGCGCGGGTTCAATCCCCGTCGTTCGCCCATCAACAAATGGACCATTTGTTGAGGTTAAAATTCTTTTTTTTTCAAGTAATCTCGAAGTTTTCACACGCATCCAAGCAATTGGTATTCGATTAAACCATAGAAAGCATAGATTCGCCTCGCCTACTTGGATTCGGCCCCTGCTTGCTGTGAAAACAAAGAATCCGGACATGTGCTGAAATGCCTTGTAAAAATGAAGACAGAAAGCGATAAGAACCAGTGACGGGAAAGCCTCCCATAAGCAAAGAAGAAAGAAAAAATATCGTTGTTAAAAAAGAAGAAAAGAAGGGTTTGGGACTCTCACCGACAACTGGTGATTATCCGATGATCCGGCAACTTTAGGGATCTCTTCAGTAGAGATTCCTTGACTGACCTTTCTTCACCACGAAATGCGGCATTGCCGAGAGAAGACGAGAAAGGGGAATAGCGTCTATTCCACCCAAAAAGAAGCTTTAAGGTTGAGTGAGTGATAAAGTCCTTTCTGTGGGAATTGAATTACCAGTCAACCGTTCATTCCATCCATGTAGGATGAAATTAGCTTCGATATTCTATTCTTTCTGGTTCTGGACCAATAGTAAAAGAGTCCGGTCCAGCTCTTAGCGCAAAGTAGCACCTGCCCTGAGGTTGGGTCAGAAATTGGGAGAGTTTGCTTTTACACGGAAACGAAGAACTTCAAGAACAAATATTGGACCGGGAAAAAAAGGGAGAAAAAGTCAAGTATAAACAAAACAACTATGGCGCGAAAAGGAAATCCAATTTCGGTAAGACTTGATCTGAATCGTAGTTCAGATTCAAGTTGGTTCAGTGAGGGCGACCGCGAAAGTCACCGAATGGGTCAGCCTTTTCCTTCAGTTTATCCCGTATTTGAAATCTAAAAAAAAGCGTGGGAGGACGTTGCGGATGTCCGCGGGGCGGACACGACTTCTTCTAAGGCTAGAAGACCACTGGAAGACACCCAGGACTAGAGCATGTCGTGAAAGAAGCACGCTGGGCGGGCGTGCTTCGACCCTGTCTCCGGGGCACAGTTGAATGTAGATATCATAAACGCGAGGTGCAGGATATCAGGCGGAGAAACCCGGGCAACCACTCCCTTATGTGCCAATCGCTAGCGCATCCAGGGCCTGGCGCCCAGCTCAGCTGGAGAGGCCTAGCCTGATCTGAAAAGTGCTAATTTGGTTCAGTTCATTCAAGAATACGCCCCCGCTCCTGGAATCAATAAGAAAAGAAGTGCTAAGTTTCAGATCAGTGAATAAACCGAAACTAAAGAAGAGAAGTTTATCGCTCGGCGCCTAAAGCGCACTATGCTCCGCTTCAATAAATGAGACTTTTCGGTGGAAGCGGTGAACCACGCGAGCTGGTTAGATGCGTGGGACAGAGGGCTCGTAGTACCTGCTAGCGCAGCTATGCAGTGAAAGGGAAAAGGAGCCTAAATCGACCCCCTTCTTTCTTTTCTTTTTTTTTTTCTTTGAAATTTGAAAAAAAGCAATAAAGGAGATTAGACTCTCGGATGAGACTAAGCTGCTACCTATCATTCCGACGCGCCCTTGGCCTATCTTGATTAAATAAAGACCAAAAACCTATCTAAAGTGGAGCCTAGTTTAAGCTGTCAAACAAATGATAGAATAGAAAAAAAGAATAAACACTGGTAGGGATATGAATGTAGTCTCGCTCAGTAAAGAGAGTTGTAGATTCATAAAACAGGAGAAGAGCCTTTACCTTTTTCTATTATTTATATTAGTAAAGTGCGCTAGCTGCAATCAAACTAAAGCAAGAAGGGATAAAGTTGACTTTTTGATTTCAGGGCCTTTAGGCTTTACTAAACTAATAAGATAGAAAAGGGGCTTTTTCATCAGGGTGGGCAGGTGCTTAACGCCCTATACAAAAGACCTTTCCTTTCAAATGACAACCGCCTCTTCCTGCTGCGAGGGCGTTGCACAAAAAAAACCAAACCGCCCCCCACCCGATTAAGTACCAGTTGCTTCGCTGGTAGGCCGACTTAGGTTAGGGGGGATTGTCCCTCAGTTCTTACCAACCTCCGATGTGTAATCAACATGTTGTTAACTAGAACTCGATCGAATAAAAATCATTGATTCCCTCTGCTGTCAATTTCTTATTCATTCGTGGCGCTCGGCCGGTGCTCCTTTCTCATCTCAAGAACAACTCTGAAAAGATAAGGGAAGACCGCCTGAGCGAACCGACCGAAGGGACTTTTTTTATCCGCGATAGCGGCTTAAAGAAAAGCCTATCACGACCTTAATGGCCTTGATCGGCGGGGAGGAGCATCTCAAAGTATAGGGCAAAAGACCAAGCGCTTTTACTTTGTCTCCCGGGATCCACCACAGGTTGGGTTTGAGAGCCGTGTGATGGGTGACTATCCCGCACGGTTCGGAGAGCACTTTTAGTCTGCGTTGGTGAATGGAAGCCCCCCTTATCAAGCAAGAAGGAAGCGGCTCTTCCCACGGCGGAGTCACCCATTGACTCTATTTATTATTATGGTAAATTAGTGTATCAAGATGTCAATCTGAGATCTTATTTCGGTTCGATACGTCCACCGACGAGACTAACCTTTGGCTTCCGTCTCGGTAGGTGTATTATTCTACATTTTCCCAAAAGAACATTCATTCATTTCTTTCTTCCCCGTCGACCACGACGACTGAAACGACGCAAGAAATACAGACGCAGAAAGGAGAAGGGCCGGTGGTGGGCATTTGGGAAAGTCGGCCCAATCGGGTGTCTTCATTCAAACGACGGTACAGAAGAAGAACGAAACGAAGTGAGAGGCCGGGAGGCAGGAAAAAAAGTCGAGTCGATCAGGCTCGACGATCAGGAGAAGCAAAACGAAATCAGGATTTGGCCGAAAAAGAAGCAACGCTATGGATACCATGACCGATCACCATCGAAAAAGAAGAATCTTTCTAAAGAACTTCGGGTCAGCGAGGCCTTCAAGCATCCGAAATACGCCGGGGTTGTAAATGACATAGCGTTCCTGATAGAAAACTCCTTCAGAAAAACAAAGTTATTCAAGTTCTTTTTTCCAAAGAAGCCCCGCTCCAACCGTCCGGCGAATCATCTACTTAAAAAGACCCTCCCCGCAGTGGTGCGCCCTTCCTTAAATTATTTGGTCATGCACTACTTATTGAATACAAAAAACAAAATCAATTTCGATCCCGTCATAGTTCTCAATCATTTCGTGGCACCGGGCGTAGCTGAACCATCTACGATGGGGAGAGCTAATGCTCAGGAAAGAAGCTTAGATAAGAGAATACGTTCTCGCATTTCTTTTTTTGTAGAAAGCTTGACCAGCGAGAAAAAGTGTTTGGCCGAAGCCAAAACCAAAAAGAGATTGAACCACTTCATTCGCCAAGCGAATGATCTTCGCTTTGCGGGAACAACAAAAACTACCATCTTGCTTTTTCCTTTCTTCGGTGCTACCTTTTTTTTTCTAAGAGATGGGCTTGGCGTATATAATAACCTTTTTTTTAAGGATGCCCGGAAAAAACTCCTAGGTAAATTAAGGATAAAATGTTGGAACTTCATGAGTAAGGAGGATAAGGTAATGGAATTGATAGAGAAATTCATAGACCTAGGTAGGATAGGAGAATTGTTAAAAGGAATAGAGATGATGATAGAGATCATACTGAGAAACAGAAGAATTCCGTACGGGTACAACTCTTATTTGAACGAAATAAAAAAAATGCGATCTTTGTTGTCTAATAGAACAAACACTAATACGTTAATTGAATCAGTCAAGATCAAATCTGTTTATCAAAGTGCTTCTCCGATTGCTCAAGACATTTCTTTTCAACCGAGAAACAAAAGAAGATCATTTCGTTCTATTTTTAATAAAATAGTGAAGGAAATTCCATTAGTAATGAAAAGGGGGGTTGAGGGGGTCCGTATATGTTGTTCAGGTCGATTAAAAGGTGCAGAAATAGCTAGAACTGAATGCGGAAAGTATGGAAAAACATCTCGTAATGTATTTAACCAGAAAATCGATTATGCTTCTGCGGAAGTATCTACTCGTTACGGAATCTTAGGTGTCAAAGTGTGGATTTCATATAGTAAAAAAAGGCAAGTCTCCAAGAGAAGTTATTCTCTCTCATGATTACAGAACGAAATCTGGAGAAAATAATGGAACTCTCGCCTTACCAGCATATCCGGGAAGAGGCGGAACTACACGAAAACTTTCTTTATGGATAACCAATTACAAATTTATGGTGATCCGACATACTCTGATTTTCAGTTTATGGAAACTACTTCTTTTTTTCCTTCCACAGGAAGGGTCGATATCAGTTCTTCTACTATGTCGGAAGCGGAAAGTGCTTCCCCAAATTCTGATCAATTGTTTGATCAAATTTGTGTTGAATACAGCAAGTTGGTCCAGGAAAATGGGAAGGTATTACCTACGGAATGGAGTATGCCTGACCTTGTTCGGACCATCTTTTCGGGTGAACATCTTAACCACGACTTTCTGGTATATGCCTACTATGATGTCGTGTTATGTGGCACTCGTAGTTGGGGAGGCGAGGAACTCCTCAATTTGATTGATCTAATCACCTATACATTTTAAAAAATGTATGTGTGATTAGGGTAGTCTTTCTTCTGATCAATTATGCTCCACCTATTTGTTAATGAATAGAATCCCTTTTTTCTTTTGAATTACTCAACCCTTCTACGTTCCCGAAATGGATCCTATCAAATATTTTACATTTTCTATGATCATCTCTATTTCAGGTATTCGGGGAATCCTCCTTAATAGACGAAATATTCCTATTATGTCAATGCCAATTGAATCAATGTTATTAGCTGTGAATTCGAACTTTTTGGTATTTTCTGTTTCTTTGGATGATATGATGGGTCAATCATTTGCTTTATTGGTTCTAACGGTGGCAGCTGCGGAATCCGCTATTGGGTTAGCCATTTTCGTTATTACTTTCCGAGTCCGAGGGACTATTGCTGTAGAATTTTTTAATAGTATTCAAGGTTAAAGATGACTCCTAGAGAGTTAACAAAATACGAAGGTCTCTTCTCTTTTTTCTTTTGATTTGGTTAGCAGGGTCAGGGCCTTTCTCGCTGGGCGAGCGCATCCGATTTGAAAGTCCTTTCCTAAACCACTTCCCGTTCAGTTGCTGAAAGATAGAGAGAGAAGGCTTTCTAAATGATATTGAGTTCCACGAATATGCAGGCTAGAAAAATGCTATTTGCTGCTATTTTATCTATTTGTGCATCAAGTTCAAAGAAGATCTTAATCTATAATGAAGAAATGATAGTAGCCGCTTGTTTTATAGGCTTTATTATATTCAGTCGGAAGAGTTTAGGTAAGACTTTCAAAGAGACTCTCGACGGGAGAATCCAGGCTATTCAGGAAGAATCGCAGCAATTCCTCAATCCTAACGAAGTAGTTCCTCCGGAATCCAATGAACAACAACGGTTACTTAGGATCAGCTTGCGAATTTGTGGCACCGTAGTAGAATCATTACCAATAGCACGCTGTGCGCCTAAGTGCGAAAAGACAGTGCAAGCTTTGTTATGCCGAAACCTAAATGTTAAGTCAGCAACACTTCAAAATGCCACCTCTTCCCGTCGCATCCGTCTTCAGGACGATTTAGTCACAGGTTTTAACTTCTCAGTGAGTGAAAAATTTGAACCCGGGTCTACGTTGAAAGCTTCTATAGTAGAACTCATTCGAGAGGGCTTAGCGGTCTTAAGAATGGTTCGGGTAGGGGGTTGTTCTAAAATAAAGTGAAAATGCCTAATATATGGACTATTCTATGTTATCTATTTTTGCCTCCTAAATTCATATATAGAATAGAAATTTTTCGTTTGCTTTGTAAATCACTGGGAAACGCTCTTCAGGGTTGTGAGGAGGACCCTATTCCTAGAGATTTGTTAGCGCGAGGGGGTGGTATGCGAAACGCCTTTATGCTATGTATTTACTGTACCGCCTGCTGGTGGACCGTTATGATGTTCGGAAGGAAGGAAGGAAGCGGAGCTATAAGAATAAAGAAGACAAATAGAATAAAATGAATGTTCATGCTAAGAGAAGAGCGGATCCAATACCAAGACTTTTTCTTCGTTATCACCTTTTACTCAGCGTCGGTGCTGCTTTGAGATTCTTCTATTGTCTAATCCTTATTTGTTTGCATGTGTTCGGCAGTGATGGTGTCTTTGAGTGGGGGGAATCGTGGTCCTTCTTTTTCTATGCCTTTACCGGCTAAGCGATCACAATTCCGCTGAACAGGGGAAACATTTTCCTTAAACCTCCATTTCCGATGCTTTGAAAGGTATATGTATCCCACACATCGCTTCTACTACCTTCAATATCTAACTCGTGTTAAAAGGCTCCATTCAGGTCTTATAAAAGAAACTTTCTTGAGAGCGTCTTTAAATCAGAATTCGAAGGGTGGCCCTAATCAGGAATCTATGCGAGTGTTTTCAACCCCCTTGAAGAATTCCTACTATTAATCCCTCTGAAAACGAGGGAAACTGCGGCTGTTGAGGGATCTAGCATGGCTATCTATTGGTGCTCTCGGCACAGTAAGTCTCGCCGGTTGATCCAGCATTCTCTAGCTTCCATTTTAGTTCCATAGCCCAGTGTAGTTCCAGCCGATCCAGCCGTTGATCCTGCAGCTTATCCAAATAAGAACCGGCGAAAAGAGGTAGATCCAGAGCCACCGGATGGAGATTCGTATCCATAGTAAGACCCTGTTCCTTATGTTCGTGATGATCACGGGGGAGATGAACCTGAAGCTCAAGATGATGCAACTAATGATGAGGCTCCTGTTAATGAAAATTTGGATCAACAAGCACAAGCTGAACAGGTACCTCCACCACCCAATTGACCTCCACATCAGCGAAGACCTCCAATTCTGGATAACATTTCCCGCTCCTCGGATCGTACCACGGCTCTGGAAAACCACATAAAGGAAAATTGGAACCTTCTCTTTTTTAAAAATTGCCATTCTTTTGGAATATGGGGGCAAACCCTCTTCTCTCTTTCGCCCATCTACCTAGGCAGCCTTGTCTTCTTCAGTTGGAACATAACCCAGCCTATAAGTTGCCTTGTGATTCACAAAGTTTGGTGACCCCTTGCTCTTTCTCCCCCCAAGCCAAGTCCAGGGAAATGTCCCATCTCTATATGAGCCACGTAATGATTTGCATAGGATAAAAATAAAGGGGGCACCCTTTCTATAGCATTAACAAACTGGAACCCGGTTAGATTAAATCCTGCATTGTCATCCTTCACCTCGAAGAAAGTTGTCTCCCTATCAGCATCTCCATGGATAGTAAGAATTCCCCCATCTCTTGGCATCTTGATCTTTTGTTGTAACGAAGAAGGAACAGCACCCAAAGGCATGGTTACATGGCCTACCCAGTAACAGATTCAAAGAAGCAGGGATATCTAGCACATGGAATTAAATATTCGCAACCACTGGTCTTCACTCAACCCTCGACCGCTTCGTAGCCTCTTTCTAGGCGGCGTTTGACTTCTTCAAAGACGAAAGACAACCGGAGTCTTTGCTCCCTGGATAAGTCTCATTCGATGTCGCAACCGATGCTTAAAAGATCTTCTTCTATCTTCTCAGTCTTCGATCGATCATTCTCTGCTTCATAGAGGAGGGGGTTCCCAGCTAACAAGGAAGCGGGATTTAAAATGGAGGTCAATTCTAAACTGGACCGAGATGGCCTGAAACGAAGTAAACTCACTTGGCTTAACACAGGGCGGCAGAGCAGGACTTCTTTCTGCTTTGAATATCGTACTTTTATTCGAGCTAAGCAAGGGCAAAAAAAAGGTGTCGATTTCAATGGACGTCGTAGAGCTCAAATCTCTTTTCAACTCATTTGACCGAGAAAACAAAACTGGCACGCAAGTTACTTTATTAAATTAAGGAAAAGGGGTTGAAGCCATAACGACGGGGTTGGCTGCGCGTGAATTGAATGTCTATCGCTCGTACCCAAGGTTGGATTGCCTCGGGGAGTAGAAAGAGTCTATCCTTCTTATTGATAGCATTGGTCTCGGAACGCCCCTCGCTGGGCAAGTTCACTCTTTCTGCCGGGGAAAGAAGTCGAATTTGGGAAGGTGTGGTATAGTTGATCACTTCAGCTCCTGTTGAAGGCCTACGCGCTGCTAATGCCGAGATTCGGCTTTTTTTCCATAAATGTTGATATAAGAACGATTGGAAACCGATTGATCAAAGAGCTTGATTCGCTTACGGAGTAAGGAGTAGGGGATGGGGGTAAAGGAGAGAGAAGACCTGGTCGGGTATGACCATCTCTCACTGAAGGAAAGGGAATAGGTTAGAGAACAGAAGTTAGGGACGGTTACGAGTGCCTGTTGTGCTTCTTATGAGTCGGAGAAGAGTAGATTAGTAGCCCGAGCGAAAGCTCCAAAACCGAGTCCGTGCTCTTTCAGTAGTGTTGGTAAATATCCATTCTTCCTTCCATCCCTCATCTCTCTACAATTATATGCTTCAAGCTCGTACCTTCGCATCTCCGATAACAATCTCGTTACCCAAGATAGCATAGGCAGTAAACCCAGATCAACTAACTCAGTACTCAACCACAAGGTGTTGTGGTGTGCTAGAGTGAAGATTGTCCAGGAACCTTAGAAAGCAAGTGCTTGTTCCATGCCGAACGCCACCAAACAGTAACCTTCTCGGCGATGGGCCTTAGCTCTCAACATATCGGCTACAAGCCCAGAGCCCGCCCAAGCTGCTGCAAGAGCTGAGCCGAATACACAGGCTCGGCAGGTGGCTGGGAGGATCCATTTCTTGTTCTTCGCTCATTGAAGAACCCCACGTATGGCACGAGTGAGGTTAGCCATCGGTGACCGGCTCAATGAGCCTCCTTTGGACGAGAGTTTCTCGATCAACTAGGATTCACTGATAGCGGAATTCAAAAGGCTAACGAAAGGATATCCAGAAAGCTTGCAGAACTACGAAGCCCCGAAACTCTACTTTTAATGCCCAAAGATCTGCCCGAAGGGACCCTTTTGAGTCATTATTAAATGAGTTCAGTTCCCAGAGCAGAGTTATCGAAATTGAACTCTTTTCCTTTACGTCGTAAAGAGAAGCATGTGCCTTCCACCGCACGTATAGCTGGGCTTTAATAAAGAGAAAGAAGGCATCAGGCAGCAAGCGGAATAGCTATTATAAGATGAGATGAAGCTACAGCTTTACTGTAAAATAGATATCTCTTTGCTCTTCAGCCGGGAAGTCCGAAAGCTAGTAAGTTGTAGGATAGGCCAGTCACCAGCAGTTCTAGTTTTGTTAATTGGGAGGACAGCCCGGTGTTGAGACCTTCTCTTCTCGGCATGATCCAGGAGTGAAAGCCACTTGCCCTAATCAATAAGCGGGAGAGGAGTGAAAAGCTAGCGGATCAAATCATGGATTCTCATTCCGGAGAGGGAAGTTAGTCGGTTGGTTAAAATGCGGTTATGCCGGATGGACTAAAGTAAAGTGGGAGGTGCGAATAGACTAGTTGTTAAGTTGTACCACCGGGTCAGCTAGCTCTTCTGGTAGGGCTGCTCGGCTTGCAGCTGTTGCATCTCTTTCTTGTAGCTAGGGCTGCTCAGTCAGGTAACTGGCATTCCTTAGCTAAAGAAAAGCAAGGGTCGGATTGTCAACTAAGGCACCTACTTAGGGCAAGGCAGAAGCGAAGGGCGGAAGACTGAGTTCATCGAAAGCCGATCCAGGGGGCCCTAACTATTCAATTAGCTTGTTTGGATGGAATCAGGGACATAGTGTTCCCATAATCTTCCTCATAGGAAGGGAAGAAACCTCTTGGCTGGCAATCTAATTGGTAGAGATCCTTGGAGGTAGGCAGCAGTTCTTTCGACAGCTAGAAATTGACAGGCTTTTTTCGATTCCGCGCACGAGTCAATTATAACTTCTGAAATTTTTGACCACAATGAATCCTAACCTCAAAGGTGCTTTGAAGTGAAGCCACTCTTCTAAGTTTTCACAACTCTGCTCTTTTCAGGTGCAGATGAATAAGCGATGTGATGTTATCAACTTAAGAAAAAGATGTTATTTTAAATAAAAATTCCTGTGACCCGACTGAGGGGAAGAAAGTTAATAAGTATACTGTTCGAGAATCCGTTCCTTCCGTATTGAAGTGAAGAATGGAAAAATGGTGCTATCGCCTATCATATAGTCGATCAAGGCTCCTTTTAGCGGACATTGCTTCCACTTGAATCGAGATTGGCATTGGCTGGGTCAGCTGTATACTATCTAGGTACTCGGTAGAAGATCTCCAATCATTAGCTCTTTGTCAGTTAGAGCAAAAGCTGTTACAGAAGAAACTGCTATTGGCCTGGGCTTGGCTAGACTGCTTTGAGCTTGAACGTGAGTCGGTAGAGAGGCTCTTCTTGAAGAAGTTGCCGATGGTGCTATCGTATTAGAAGTAATTGGCTGATCCAGTCTTCCTTTCCGCTCCGCCCCTTACCCTATTGGAATAAGAAAGACTAGAATCCTTTAATTGAACCCTCACTATAACAGGAACTAGAAAAATAGGATTAAGTACGCTTTGTCCCTTAACTGCTGACAGCAATTAGAAAGTAATCCCGGGCCGGGTTTGTCTCGTGAAAAGCATCATTTATGGATAGAAAATAGTAAGCCATTTGCCGACAAGCTCTTACTGCTCTCTAGCCATTTATTACCAGAATGAATGTCCGAGGAAGGAAAAGCAGGCAATGAGTAGAAGGAGTATGCTGCCCACTTAAGAGGACAGAGGAGAGATGTCTATTAGTCATTTCTAGATCTAGAGTCAGACGACTCAGGTGAATCTCCGCATTCTCCAGTCAAGAAGTTCTCTGCCTTATTCTATATTCATTCTTGGGCTTTTCTTCCAACAACAGCTGATTCAATCACAGCAGATACGATCACAGTCAAAGTCTCACTCCCTCCTTACTTCGATCTTCGTGACCTAATAAAACGGGGATAAGTTGGCTTATGGAACTCCTGACTCATTTGCCCTGAGCCTTTGATTCTTCTGCCGCGGAGTCGCTCGCCTGTTAAGGAAAGGAACTGGGGTGACTTAATTAGCTTTCGAGCTAACTGTATCGGATGAAATGGCAGCAGAGTCCTGAAAAGGAAAAGCTTCGTTATTTGAATAAGTAGCTAGGTAGCCTCCGATAGGGCTAATTAGGTAGGCTATTCAGTCAGAGATGGATGGGCCTTGAGCCTTGAAGACGGGATCCACTACAATTGGCCTATCGATTCTGTAGACTCTTCCTTGTGAGTTGCCGACCCGAGCCCCAAGTCGCTTAAGGTTCAACAAGAGGAAATGCAGCAACAATAACTCTTTGCACAGTGGCATGGACAGCCACCTGAATGTTGCTAGGATTTGCATAATACCCTAAAAGATCAGCTGCGCTGTGTCTTTGACCATTGCCATCAAATATGGTCCCACCGATCTTGGTGCCCTCAACATGATCCAATGCAAAACCATTGTAAGGACTAATTCCAGCTTCCAAGAACCCATCCCTAACCGCAGATTGCCAGGTCTTCAACTCGGGTCTAAACACAATAGCCTTCTCAACCCATTCATAAGACTTATTCACAACTCTGAAATCCCAATGCATACCTGAAACCCTAAAGAATTCCCCATCAGCCCGGCTGTAAAAACCAGCATTGATGGCGCTGCTGCCGCCAAGAACGCGCCCCCTTGCGTTGTGGACCACGTCTTCGGAGATGAAAGTCTGGGCTGGCGAACCAGGCGAGTTGGAATCTAAAAGGGTTGGCAAGAATCCTTCTTGGGTCATCAAGTTTTGATGAGTATGCGGGACCCCGCCTCTTTCTAAAACAAGAACTTTGTATTTTGTCGACAAGGTCGCCGCCAGGGGACACCCGGCCGTTCCTCCTCCGACTATGATGTAATCGTAGTAGTCTTCCGGTGGCATATCCGTCGCATTCAACACGAAGTTCATATAACTCGGAGCTGAAAAAATACCAAAAAGACATAAGAGAAAGGACGACATTCGCCATTAATAATACACAAATTCGTAAAGAAACTAAAAAAGAAAGAAGGTCCATTAATCTAAGTAATCGATAAACCAGATATAGATAACTCGTGAGTACTTACTCTGCTGAGAATGTGAAAAAAAGTTCTTTGAGCAAAGAAATCCGTGCATCTTTTATTGAAATAAGTACAAACGGTTTGATTCGGCATTTCCTACGAATCGACTTGACAAAATCCTTTAGTACCGATATCGGAAAAAGGAATCAGCCCTTAGGTTCAGGATTGCTCTCTGATAATGGATCAGATTGCCCCAATATCAATCCGTTTTATTCCCTTTTTTGCGATTCTAAGGCAAGAATTCAACAATTCTTTAATCCAAGTCAAGGAACTATTCATACGTTGTTGAATAGAAATAAGGAATTCCAATCATTGATAATTTTGTTATCATCCAATTGTTCTCGAACGGATACATTCGACGTTGTAAAATATCACAATCGAATAAAAGAATCAATTAAAAAAAATTCTCGAATTACAATTAGGAATTCGCTGGGCCCTTTAGGATCAGTCTATCCAATTGAAAATTGTTATTCGTTTTCTCATTTAATAACTCATAATCCCATTTTGGTAACTAACTATTTGCAACTTGACAATTTAAAAGAGACTTTTCAAGTAATTAAATATTATTCAATGGATGAAAATGGAAAAATTTATAATCCCGACCCATGCACAGGCAATAACATTATTTTGAATCCATTCAATTTAAATTGGTATTTTTTCTATCACAATTATTGTTATTTTGAAGGGACATCTACAATAATAAGTCTTGGACAGTTTATTTGTTCAAATGTGTGTATAGCCAAAAATAGACCCCACCTAAAGCCGGGTCAAGTTATATTTGTTCTTCCATACATTGAAGACTGATGAAGGCTCAGCGGGCTTCCTATAAATGAGGCCCTTCTTGCATGGGCTTGGGCTTGCTTTGATGATGGGGTAGGCTTGTTGTGCTTTTGCCCTTCTGTGGGCTTTCATCGAAACAGGCCCGAGTCTTCATTTGTAGGACTTTATTTGTGATGGTTCATGTAGGCTTGGGTCTTTCATTCGGGCCTTCATGAAGATGGGCACCCCGGGGGCCAATGCGTAGTTGCTTGGGCTTTCTTAACGTGGCGACTCAGTACATGGATGTCACGAGTCTAATGGCATAGAATATAGAATCTTCTCCACGTAAGCTGGTTGTACAAAGTTTGTTTGTTCATACAGGCAGTGTGATTTGGGGATCTTTTTGTTTGCTCCGAAAGGTAGCCAGAACCAGCCAGTTTTTCATTAAACAGGCATGATAGTCTTCAACTGCAGAAAAGTAGTGCGGAAAACTAGTCAGAATTGTGCCAGCCATGAAATTCGTACTGCATGGTGAGATTACTCTACCACTCTATAAATGGAGGCTCAATAAGTGTCTTCACTTCATCAAAAAAAATCAAAGAAATTTAGTACTAGCAACGTATGGCTATGAACAGGCTTTCTGCAATTGCTGCCGAAATGGGGCAGCTAAATAATGAAATTCAAGAGCGCCGTAGGGTGCTAAACTATCTTTTGAGGAGTGTGAGAACAATCGATCCCGCTCGGAAAGAAGCGCGCATTCGCGCTGTAAGACAAAAAATCGAGGATTTGGGGGCGAGGAAAGAAGAGCGCAGCCCGCTAAAAGACTAGTTTGTCATTGTCCCGATTTAGGTAGCTAGAAAGAAAGGAATCTCTTGATTGAGCTCATACCTTAAGTAAGTGTTCGCACATCTATTGTTATCCTACGAGACTTCCGTTACGGTGGTGCTAAAGGGCCCTTCCTTAATGGCAATTACAGCAGCTCGCCCTGGACACCCTATACTAAGGATTTACTTAAGCAAAATAGGAGCGTAGTGGTGAACATAGTGAACATACTTAGAGGGTAAGGCCTATTAAGTCTGTCTCCGCCCGAACTACTCAAGTTAGGCCTGTCTAATATGATGATAGCTATACTGCATAAACCCCGTATTTTTGATTTGGCTTCCGAATTCTACTTGATCGTCGCAGCTCTTGTCTTCTATCTTCACTACCAATTTCCTGTTGACTTGGTCGAGTATCTTCAGGCCTTTGAAAACTCTAGCAAATAAGGTTTACTGAACCCCCTGGAACTCTTGTTTTTAGGCTTGGACGACCCGGGATAGATAAGAGATCCGCTATTATATGTACACTCTTAGAGGAGAAATAACCCACTAGAACGAAATTCTTCCTGCTCCCTCCGCATAGGACAGTAATAATAGAACTTCGTAGCGCCTTGAAGCAATAAATCAAATCTTATTTTAGGGGGGGAAGTCCCCACGAAAGACCCCTCCTCCCTCTCTGGCTTATCAGTCTAGCAAGCATCCCGCTTTGAATGAAAAAAAGCGCCAAAGCCTAAGACTACAGAGGAAAAGAGTACTCTAGGGAAAGGAATCGATCTCTCTTTCGTTTAAGACTAGTTAGAGCATAAGGGTTAGCGGAATCGTAAACCAAAGAAATTTCCCTGTGATATCAAGAATAGGGAAGGAGAAATTACCATCTTTCTCTATAGTACGAAGCACTCGTAGCACTTGCTGGGATCAATTCTTGGATGACTGAGAGGCATTCTAACAACTTAGAATCTTCCGAAAAAACCTATTCTTACAACGAAACTATGATATGTAGTGTAGCTACAAATAGAAAAAAAGATGCTAACACAGAGCGGTAATAAGAAGAGAGTGAGAGTAGGCAAAGAATGAAGAAAAGAAGATAGAGAAGAATCTTCCCTGCGGGGCTAGTAACAGAGAAAGAAAAGAAAAACCATATACATATAGTAAGGAAGAGGGAAAGAAAGTTCCCTCCGGGGGAAAGATAGGATAGAAAGCAGGGATAGCTGTTTGATTTACCTAAGTAAAGTAGGGATTCTCTCCCAAGGTTCTAAGGTTCCCAGGATTCTAGAGAAAGGCTTAGCCTAAAGTCAAGCTATAGGCCGAGTCATGCATTTCTTTTTAGTCATAAGTGCTCCGTATAGGCTGAATTTTATTCTATTTACGACATAGGTTTCCTTCCTTACATAGCCAGTTGTTTTAGTGCTATCTAGTTGAAGAATTTCTTCCACTATTTTTCAGGGTTTTGAGTTCTAGTTGTATAAGTGGAAATCCCCCTTTTCGGAGATCAATCGAATGCAGTCGATAGGAGATAATGGGGTGCAGGCTAGTTATCAATCAAGAACAAGTATCCACTTTTTTTTGCCTTAATCAATAAGCGCGAGATACTTCTCGAAGTTAGATCTACGGTCGGGCTATACTACCAAGTGCGTATCGCGGAAGGAGACAAGCCAAAAACAGAAGTAATCGTCGATACGATAGGTTGATTAACGCTTACCAGTCATTATAGGCATAAAGCCGCCTAATCTGAATTTGGAAGACAATACCGGTTGGTAATGATGATTTTGTCCGCACAATCAGAGACTTGATTAGTAGTAATCATGACAAGAGTAGCTAACAGGTTTGAGGAAGTTAATCATCCAGGGGAAGTTTCCGAATAAGCTGGAATCTCTTTTACTTTCTGGTGTCATAGCTTCGACGCCACCCCAGTAATAGGAGGGAGCCGCTACTTCACCCTCTTTTCGGGGGGATCGGGATGAGGCAAAAGGGGGCTTTATGAAAGTCCTCGGGGGCGTTCACTAAGAGAGTTTTCTTCCAACCTCTCAGGAACTAATGCCCCCTACTAGTTACAAATTCTTTAGTTCGGATTTTTATGGTAAAAAAAAGAGAGGGGCCGGAAGTCTTGAAATTTTTCTTCTGTGTTGCTTAGGCTTATGCGCCGCATGGAATAACCTGGAATTACGGTCTCCCTGTGTCATCCAAATTGCTCTTGCGTTTTGCGCCCTTAAAAGCTCCTCCTGTGTTGTAGCTCTTTCATACTCTTCTCTCAATTCTTTTTGCAGATTATACATGTTTGGAGAGTAGTTTATTGCCAATGCTTTTTGAATTCCTGCCAATCTAGCTAGTGCCCTGTTCTTCCTCTTGAAGATATCTCCAAAATAATGGAATTTCCAGTCGTTAATCCTGCTCTTAAGAAGCTCAAGTGCACCCTGTAGTGTAGTGTCCACTTCCCAATTTTCTGCCAACCAGTGTTTCCAGAGTTCATGAGCTTCCCATGTTACAAGATACCTGAAGGGCTTTGGAGCTGAAGTCTGAATATTCTTTGCCTGAATTTAGCAAATTCCACCTAGTTGAAACTATTGATCCTAAGGAACTTACTGAATCAGTAAAAAAAAAGGGATGGAGAGTGAACCGTTTAATGTTATTGGCCTATGTTACAACGAGCATGTTTAGGTGTGCTCATAGTATCCTTGATTACGATTGGTGTGATTAATGTTTTTGATATTGTTATATAGTAACAATCCAATAAATATGAAAAAAGAAATGCTTTTTCACTTAGGTAAGAGGGAGGCTAAGCGCGGCAAGGGAGAGGGAGGGTTCTTAGCCTGAGAAGGCGCTATCCAGTCAAGGGTCAGGGAAGGAATCAGAGCAAGCGGCCTTTATTCGACTTCCAGCTACGAGCATTGAAGGACGAGGGCAATCAATGAAGTCAAACTCGAGTCTAAAATCATAGTCAAAAGAAGACTCTGACCCTGGCTTGTGTAGCCTATGCGAAGCAAGCCCACACTGGCTCAGAAGGGGAACGAAGAAGAAGTTCAACCATTTTCGTATTTCCTATTTTTTCCATAGATAATTAGACCGGTGGTAGGGCGAAAGAAAGAAGAAAGGCCCATAGAAAATAAAAGGAATTTCCTCTTGCCGCAAGGTTTTCTTAGGCCTGGACGAGCTAGAGGCGGCACCTTTAAGGTGGGTCAATAAGGAATCTAAACTGAATTGAGTTCTCGACCGGTCAAGAGAGGCGAATGGAAGCAAATGCCAGCTGTATTGCCAACCAGGTCAAATAAGAGATTCAAGCTTAGGTTTCTCATCAAGAAAGTTTTTGTCCGGTTGGACAGGAAGAAAAGGATAGTAAACTAGATGCATCGGCTGCAGGAGGGAGAGCTACTTCTTCTTCCCCTATTGACTGCAAGAATTGTTGAATCCGTGGGTCTTGCTGCAGCTCTTCTGTTCTCCGGGTCTGGAATAAGCCCTGCGCTTGACTCGATCAGCTGTAGATTAGGTAGAGAAGATAGTTCAGCTGCCTTCACTTCGTTCGTTCCTCCCAGTCAGAGTTTGAACTTCTCTCCTCGGTCTCTACGATTGCTTTACTTAAACAAGTGACATCACTCTCTTTTCATCTGTGAGAGAATTTCTCTAACTCTCTTTCTTTCGGATACTTGCACACGCCCTTCATTCGCCAGTTGTTCGTTCTTCTTTACCTTTGTTTACCTTCTGGGTCAGACTTCTGCCCTGTCCTAAAAAGATTCCAATTCGTTTTGAGTACTTATTTGCAATTGAGGCATATCTATGGTATGGAGGCTCTTCTACTAGCCTGGGTGGAAGGAAGGAAGCTATTAGAAGTGAAGCTATTAACTTATGATCAGTGTTCACAAGAGCGAGACGGCTCCATGTCTTACAATGTTCAAGCAGCATTCTTGTCGGAAGGATTTTTTAGTCGTTCCTACCCCTGAAGGATGATGGAACAACATGATGAAGGAGGCGGCGAAGGTTTTGAGGAAAATTTGGGAAGAGAACAAGGGGATCTCTGAAAGGGCGAGTGGCTTTCACCACTTCAATAGCCGGATAGAGAACTCATTCAGTCCGACCTAAAGTAACTTACACTAGGCGAATAGGGCCTCTCTTCTCCCTCGACTGATTGATTTAGGGTAATAAGGACCTTACGGCTTTAAAAACGAACATGTACCGGAGACGATATAGATGACTAAGCTCCAATGGAATAGGCAAGCAGGATTAGATTACTATAAGATTTAAGATTTACAGCAAGCAGAGGCCACAGCGTGACAACGAAACCGGGAACACGTGGCTTCTTCTTGACTCGGGTATGCTTCCGCTCAGCGAACTCACTTGGCTAGAAAGAGAGAGCTTCTAGCCAGGAAATAAAATAGATTTCTCTTTATAACCTACATCGTCCCAGGCGACTAATTGTATTAGTGAAAACTAGCAAGAACTCAGGGCCGCTGAACAGCCCTCCCTAAGCCAAAGCTACGAATCTCAAAATCTATTGAGTGCGCTCACTACCCAATAATCTATCTCTAAAAGTTCTTCCTTGCTTAGTGTTAAAGCTACTCTAAAGCGGTAGAATAAGAACAGTTCAAAAACAAACCTTCCTTTCCCCTCCCGCCCTTTTCTCTTGAATCCATATTCCGCTAACTAAGCCGGCTTAACCTTTCCTTCTGCTTTGCAGCTTACTCTTTTTTTTTTGGTAAAAACTGTAAGCTTTGCATATATCATATAAACGTTGAAGTACAAGGCTCCTACCAAAATTGCACTATTTACAACATATTTACACCCAAAAACATCATTTTGATCACTCAATTACATTAAACTGTGAAGGATACTGCTCTCTCTAGCCGACAGTTTTCTGCTTTTGCATACTTGGAGTCTAGTTCTGACCACTTGCTGGATTCCCTGGAATGCTCCCTCCACATTTCTCCTCTGATTCCTGAATATTCTATTATTCCTCTCCTCCCAGATGCCATAGATGCAAGCCACCAAAGTAGCATACACAATCTGTTTCCTAAATCTGGTTTTCCTGCAGATCTGCATAATCTCCTTCTTCCACCTAGCCATATTAACAGACACAGTTCTTATCCCCAGCCATTGTATCATCTTTTCTAGTATTTCAGCTGAGAAAGGGCACTGAAAAAACAAGTGTTCCGTTGTTTCCAGCTGATCAGAGCACAAACAACAACCTGCATCAAGGATTGGAATGTTGAGTTGCAGTAATCTATCCCTAGTCCAGAGTTTACCTTTCCAAACCAGCCAAGTGATGAAGGCATGTTTTGGAACATTAACTCTAGACCATATAATAGCAGCAGCAGGTTCTTTTCTACCTTCTCCCTGCAGCCATTTATACCCTGAGCTAACTGTATAATCTCCCTTCTTCCTGCTCTTCCATCTATCATTCTCAAAACCCTCCCTGGCTTTGTCTCTCATTTTCAGAATCTGCTTCCATGGCCAGCTACTGTCAGGCTTGCATTGGATGTCCCAGATATTTTCCTTTTTTAAATATACTTCATTCACCCATTTTAACCATAAGCTGTCTTTCTTGCTAGCAATCCACCACACTTGTTTGAGAATAGCTGCTTCATTCCATAATGTGGCATCATGAATACTAAGTCCTCCCTCAGATTTACTACGACATACAGTTTCCCAGCCTACAAGGGCACAGTACCTCCCTGATTCTCTTACTCCCCAGAGGAACTCTCGACATTTACGATTAATGGCTTCAGTAACACTACGGGGAAGAATGAACACAGAGGACCAATACACATGCAAGTGCATAAGTACCGAATTGATCAACTGAAGCCTCCCAGCATACGAGAGGTGTCTGGTGCTCCAGCATTTCAACCGTTTAACCACTTTATCCACTACTGCCTGACAATCTGTTTGGTTCCATTTCCTAGGTGACAAGGGAACACCTAAATATTTCATTGGAAAGCCCCCCTCCTTAAATCCAACCAGATTACAAAGTTCCTGTTTCAGCATATTATCTACACCCCCCATATAGATCTCTGATTTCATTGGGTTCGCTTTCAAACCAGAAACCCTAGAAAATTCAGTAAGGGCTTTCTTGATGTATTTGACTGTCACCAGGTCAGCCTTACTGAATATCATCAGGTCATCAGCGAAACATATGTTGGACAGTCTCATATTTTTACACAAGGGATGAAATTGAAAACCAGGCAGATCAGCAACTTCTCTCAAAAGTCTAGTTAGATACTCCATCAGAATGACGAATAACAGCGGGGAGATTGGATCTCCCTGCCTTAACCCTCGTTTTCCAGAGAAAAATCCTACATTTGACCCATTCAAACTGAGAGAGAAGGTTGTTGAACTCACACATTCCATAATCCATTCAGTAAACCTCCTTGGGAAACCATACCCTTTTAGACATTCCTCTAGAAACCCCCATTCCACACAATCGTAGGCCTTCTTTAGGTCAATTTTCAACAAGCAACGGCTACTAATTCCTTTCCTTCTATAGAGTCTAATGAGTTCTTGAGTGATCAAAATATTGTGTAAAATTAGCCTACCCTCTACAAAAGCCCCCTGGTTACTATCCACTATTACAGGCAAAACTGATTTAAGTCTATTGCAAAGCACTTTAGAAATAACTTTCTATAGAACATTACAGCAAGCTATTGGCCGATATTGACCAGCATTACAAGCATTTTCAGTTTTCGGAATTAAGGCAAGTACAGTGGAGTTGAGTTGTTTCAGCAACTTACCAGTTTCGAAGAATTCCATCACTGCAGCTGAGATGTCTCCTCCAGTGATTGTCCAAGTGGCTTTGAAAAAATCACTGCCATATCCATCAGGGCCTGGGCTTTTGGTAGAATTAATACTCCACAACGCTTTCTTGACTTCTTCTCTAGTAACTGGCCTGATTAACTCCATTTGCTGCTCCAGTGACAGTCTAGGTCCTTTCAGAAAGACTTCCTGTCGAACTGAGCTTCGTGAAGTAGTCTGTCCCAGCTGCTGTTGAAAGAAATCCAAGAAGTGTTTCTCAATTGCCCCCCAGTCTCTCACAATGGTTCAGCTTACTCTTTGAAAACAATCATTTTAAGTAGCTTGTACTATTGAGCTTAAACCCCATGTTGTCATAGATCGGGTGAATGCCCTTTCCGTGGAGTAAGCCAAAGCGAGTGAGGGGGGGTCTAGTCGTATACCCCTATCGTCTTATTGTTCTATTCGTGGCAGTAGGCGAAGTCGTATTTGTTAGCTGCCATCTTGTTTAATGCCAAGATCGAGGAACTCTTCTGTGCCGAAGGGGACAACGATAGCAGCCCACGCCTGTGACAGAGCACACCATGTCGGTGGGAGATCCGGCAGTGACTTTATCCTTCGTCCGGAGGTACCGAAGATTCGATGCTGTCACCCTCAGAGCCCGCAGATGTCAAGGAAGAGCTTCCGCTTTGGGTAGGTCAACTATGCACGCTTCGCCACACCTTCGACAGACTTTTTACGACTTCAACCGATTTTAGGTATTCTGGAAAGGGTCTAAGTGTAATTGTTAACTCAACGATCCGCACCATGTGGTGCCAAATTTCTACCTTATAGTTACTACCTTTTGTGTACTAATTGCTCCCCTTTCCATCGGGTTTCTAAAGTTTATCCAGCCCGACATCGTGAATTCACATAGAGTAACCTACTTCGCTTCCATAGAAGACACCCTTCTTTCTCCTTGAGTAGATTCCGCGTTGGATGAATTCTATTTATAAAATATGCTAGGCCTTTTGTTTAAGCCAAACACGAAACTGAACGTCCCTACGGTTGCATAGGTTTTTTCTCTTCTATCTCCCATCTATCTAGTTTTCACTAAAGCAATTATGATCTGGAAGTCGAATCCTTTGTTTTGTTAATCTGTAGGTACTATTCGCCTAAGAAGGCGATTGGCAGAAGTGAAACAGCTCTCTCCTGAAAGGGGGTGAAGGAATTCCAGCTAGGATATTCCTCTCTGGTGCTAGTGTAGGGAAGAGGATAGGTTGCCTATGAGTCCGCAACCCCGCTAACCGGTCTTGAGAGTAAGTAAGTAATTCCATGCGTTGTAGTTGTAATATAGTTAGTACCGGCAACCCTGTAAGCAAGCGCATTTAGTAAGACATTTCTTGATCGCTTTAAGCATAATTGGATATAGAAAAAGGTTCATATTCCTGCCTGGTGCCTGGTTATCAAGCACCTTCGGTGAAAGAAAGGTGCCATAAATTCATTAATGGAAGAGAGACAGTCTCGTGACTGCTGACGAGGCTCGACCAACGGGAGAGAAACGAAAGCAGCTCGAAGCGTAGATCTATTCTTCCTATACCTAATTCTCTAGTCATAGATGTATTCTTTCGAATGCGCCTCAGTCTCAAGTGTTTGAGGAAGTGAGCGAAGTTCCCAATGTTAGAGGAATAATAGCTTTCGCCCTAAGGCTTCATGAGAGCCTGAAAACGGTTCTAGAGTTCTTTTTTTTTTCCATATAGACATAGCGTCGTAATACAATTTTATAGCCTTTCTGCCTTCTTCCTTCGTCAACTGCACTTGAACTGAAAGAGCTGGTACCCTCCAAGTTTGGTTCCTTCTTCGGATGTGACGGAAGGAGGCTGCTCTTCAAGCACATTAGGAGTTCCCTTGTGAACACTCTACTAAGTATGGATCGAGGTCGGACTCGGATTCTTCGTCGAGTGATCCCGCGCTTCATAACCTATTTCATACCATACCGCTGTCTAGACTGAATTTAGGCTTTACTCTTGTAAATCTTCCACTTCAGACCAAAACGAACCAACTTAGGATCGGTTCGATCGATCTTCCATTTTCGATTAACGACAGGTGCACTAAAAAAGTCTTCGATTTCGTAACCATTCTCTAAGAATTTGGTAAGCAGCGGAGGGTGCACAGGTATAAGAGTCCCCCCTAGCGCTTAGTCATATCAGGTGTTTGACCCCGTGTTCACATACGTAATTCCTTGGGTGTCCCAGCTTAAACTTTTGACTTGGTAAAGTATAAGGTTCTACCGAAGCAGGAAAGCTTTAGGGTTTTGCTAACCAGTGTGAAGTTGAGTTATATCTTTCTCTAGTTCATGTAAGGCTAACCTTCGGGTTTCTGCTTTCAGGCAAGTCGCTAAGTCGTCTTAATCCAGCGACGAAAACTCCTGCGCTAGGAGAAGCGCTCAATCCCGTCGCTTCGTCGCTCAGTCCGTTGCTTTTTCCTTTCCGGCCCTTTAGACCAATACCAATTCTAGGTGCATATTCCATTCGTGCATCTGCAGTTTCCTTTTCTTTCTACTTGCTGCTTTGTTCCAGAGCAGTCCTGACTATGATGTAGTATAGGGAATTCTAATAAAACAGAAAGAGGAGAAAGCGCCATAGTGAGAATGAGAACCGCTATGTAGCCAAGTCAAAGTACTAGAAATAGCACTATACAGATTGCTGACACTTCTTGTTACTTGACTAAATCACAACAAACAATAAATACTAGGAGTCACATGACATTTTTCTAACTAAAGCCAAGCTAAGCTAACGGGAGGGAAAGGCCCAGCAAGGCTAAAATCGAGCATATAAGAAGAAGTGCTTAAAACTAAGTAAATGGGCGACCACCTTCAACATGAATTACTTTCTGGAAGCAGGCTATGCCGCCACACCTCTCCTGTGAAAGAGGGCTACGCAGCTGATTCGGTTAATCCTAATATGATATGCAATTTCCATCTCTTCTATAATCGACACTATGAATATCGTAAGATAAGAAAGCTGCTAGCAGAGGGTGATCGTGGATTGGTCAAGTTCTGTGTACTGATTCTCATCGAGATTGGGTTGGTGTTCCGTTAACTATCCTAAGAGTGTAGTGTGGTGGTTGGGCCCTACCCATAGAGGAAGGAGTTGGTAGCAGACAAGTCATTCAGCAATGAAACTTCCATGGCGTAGATTGACCGTTCACGAATCTGTCTTGAAGAGCGAGATCATTATTGCATAGATAAGGTGCCTATCTTGACGCGGTACTTCCACAATGAGATCAGAAAAGCAAAGAAGGGGCTGTTGTTGATACTTGTTTGATTCGAAACTGGGTGGCTTTCGGGGGGGGAGCCGATGGGGCCTTGCCCGGCGAATCTTCGTCTTCCTTTTCAGTCGAAGGGGGGTGGGTGAAAGGAAGCTTTATGCGGTAGTAAAGCAACATCTTCGTAAGTACTGTGCTTCGCAAGCCGTAGCCCACCGGTTCCCAACGTTGAAAGATCTTTCGCCGGGTGAGTTGGACTTTTTCACGAAGCGCTTTTGTAGATCCGACTTTGACGTTGAATTCAATTCGGATGCGGAAATGGCTGACCTTGCCAAATTCATTGGGAATTATAATAGAGTGAAAACTCTATTAGATCTCTCATTTGAATTATATTTCCGTGGGAGTCGGTAATTCTCACTTCTATTCAATTAGCTGCGCTTCGTTCGCTCCTTTTCACAATTTTCTTCTGATCAATAGTAAGTAAGAGGAGGAAAAAAAGAAAGACCACCAACATAAAAATTAGATCTTTTGATCACCCATTTTTGGAAAACCGTTTTTTGGAGCTTCCGCCTTACACACGGAAGATTGGATTGCCTGAATCACGAGTCTTATATACTGTGTTACGATCACCTCATATTGATAAAAAGTCCAGAGAACAATTTGAAATGGAAATAAAGAAACAATTTTGGATCATAAAAACAGAAAGGCATGAATTGCGCAAGAAGTTATTTCGGTTAAAACGCCGTGCGACTCGGAGGACATAAGACTTCTTGGTCAAGCCAAAAAGATTGCCGACTGGATGCTCCTACCCCACCATGCCTGGCCCTTTACCTTACCTTAAGAAGAAAAAGAGGAGGTATGAAGCGTGGGAAAAAATGCAAGAAGTGTATACGATAGAAGAGCTTAAGGAGTGGCGGCAAATCTCTTAATTGATCAACGCGAGTGAACTGTGCTTAGACGCTTCGTAAAACCGCACCGATCTACGAGAGGAACTGATAGATGAGTAGGCTTCCCCTTTCGATCGCGAAATGTGATCTAGGACACGATGGGAGTTTGCGTGCCTCGGTAGGAAAGAGATCGCCGGAGTATAGCACAAGATCGCCCTTTCTTGCTGCCATGGGGTCGACCTGTGAACAAGGTAAACCCAATGGGAACCAAAAACGGGAGGTACCGCATTGGGCAGAAGACGATCCAAAAAGCGAAGGCTCGCCCAGCTGAAGGAAGGGGCTTTGGAAACTTACCTTATTATTAAAAGGGGAAAGGGACAACCCCTCTTACTAATAATAAGAAGGGGGTGAGATAGGCAAAAGGTAGCTTGCTTCCAAGCCGGCCCGACCGCGAGGAATCAAGATATTTTTGCCGGTGCTGACTTGGATCTCGGGTGACAGAATAAGGCGGCCAGAAGCGACGAGCAATTGCGGTCGAAGCTTGGCTACAGCGAAGCGCTTACCGAGCGCGAAGGAAAGGGCCTTCGCCACTTGAGCCGTATGCGGGGGAACTCGCACGTGCGGTTCTTAGTGGGGGGGAAAGCTAGTAGGAGCCATCCCACATCCCAATAGCGTATATTTGGAGCTCAATATGAAATCCTATTTTCTTGCAAGACCCGTTTGGATAAGGGAAAACTCCAGAGATTGCTTCGAAGTAAGATCCTTGCCTTGACCCTTTCCTGAACCAGAACCGGGGGAGGGTGATAGGAAAGGGGGATCATAATGTCCCATCAATAAAGTGAGGGCTTTCCATTCTTCCTTCCCTCCCCCCCCTCGCTCCCTTTTTTTCAAGAAATAAGCCCCGCTCCGCCCCCTAAGGGGGCCCCCCCTGATAAGGAAGGAAACGAAAGAATCTCAATTTTATGACAAATCCGGTCCGATGGCTGTTCTCCACTAACCACAAGGATATAGGGACTCTTTATTTCATCTTCGGTG
>OX459128.1:177500-192500 GCA_949775105.1 Oldenlandia corymbosa var. corymbosa | reverse complement strand
TTTGAGTGGAAGGAAGGAAGGAAGCTATTAGAAAAGATTATGGCTCTCCATAATGAAGTCTCAGATGAACGGATTCGCCCGTGCTAAGGTGCATCACCACTTGCCAATAAGTCTCACGCTGACTCTCTAAGATAGACAGCTATCATGGGGGCACGAAAGATAATAGCATCCCTTGGAGTGTAGGGCCTGACCTAGCATAGAGGTGTACTTTGGTACAAAAAATTGACCAGAGTGCGGACCATAGTCTATATTTGACCCATTCCTTGCTTTCTAACGGATCCGATGCTGCAAGGAAGATCAAATAGTTGCCAACGAGTCTTGGCGAGAGAGATTACTCGTAAACTCGCTTCCCCTCCTTTCTACTACTCCACTCGCTCCCTCGCTTTTGTTCAATTATAAAGAAAGAATCACTTTAATGGAGATTTATAGCATCATTCAAGTAAATACAAATTAAGATTGTAGAAACATGAGCTTGTAATATAGCTACACCTAATTCCAGACCGGTTAATGCAAGAACTATAAATAAAGGACCAAGATCTCCTATGAAATATAAAAGATCATGCATACATAGCATAGTCCAAGCGAACCCACTTAAAATCTTTACTGAACTATGCCCGGCCATCATATTAGCAAATAAACGTATTCCTGAGCTTAATGCGCGAAAACAATGAGAGATTAGCTCAAGGAGTACTAAAAAGGGCGCTAACGGCAGTGGGACTCCTGCGGGTAATAAAAAGCTTAAAAAATGAAGCCCATTTTTTTGAAATCCCACTATAGTAATGCCAATAAAAATGGAAAATGAGAGACCCAAAGTAATGAGAAAATGACTTGTAACTGTGAAACTATAAGGTATCATACCCTGGAGATTACGAAATAACAAAAAAGTAAAAGTGACCGAGATGCGAGGGGAAAACTTTTGTTTAACATTTCCGGAAAGACCACCTATTTGTTCGTTTACCGGGTTCAGCACGAAATCATAAATAAGCTCTACCAAGGATTGCCAAACATTTGGTACTGAGGTTCCTCCTCCCTTTTTAGTAACAAAATAAAACAAAAGTAGGACAAAACTAAGGGTAAGTAGCATAAACAAAGATGGATTTGTGAATGAGAAATACAAGTTTCCTAGTTTCATAGGAATCAATGGGAGAATGGTAAATTGCTCAAGGGGGCTGCTTATTGTCTCCCCTAGACCCAGGGCAAACCTATAGGCTTCACCTGTTATTCCGTTTGTGTTCAAATCATTTAACATGTGCTCCAAAAAAGGGATATTGGCGCTTTCCCCAGTTAAAGTTTCGGTTGCAACGTTAACGGCGTCGTTTAAAGTTTCGGTTTCAACTTTAACGGCGTCGTTGGTCTGCCCGCTAGTCATCAACTCTCTCAATTTTTCATGTATTTCTGTGTTCAGTTCCACTATCCGTTCAGTCTTAGGAAAAAGACCAGGATGGTCATTAGAAATACTTTGGACAGCATCTTGACTTAGAGTGTCGGACGATTGAAGACTATAATCGGTTATAGTCGTAGTTGTTGCGCTGTCAGTTGTAG
This sequence comes from Oldenlandia corymbosa var. corymbosa, assembly GCA_949775105.1. Lineage (NCBI taxonomy): Eukaryota > Viridiplantae > Streptophyta > Magnoliopsida > Gentianales > Rubiaceae > Oldenlandia > Oldenlandia corymbosa. Next base: position 190,958 of record OX459128.1, on the reverse strand, counting down.
TGGATGTGGTCGTAGTTGTTGCGCTGTCAGTTGTCGTAGAGTGACTGTTTAAACTCGTCTCATCAAACTGAAAGATGCGTCGCATTATTGGTTGAGATAAAGAAATTCCCTCCAGACAGACAGAAAGCCTGTAAGAGTAGTCAATAAAGATAGAAAGCTTTTCTTGGTTGTTGACCAGGGGAAAAGAAAGAAAGATGCACACTATCCTCCGTAACTCAACCCAACCTGTCCTCCACAAACATGACGTTTGCCCCGGTAAGCGAGCCACACTACGATCATCGTCGTCGTTCTAAAAGCAGATCATAGTTCTGGACTGCTCTTATAACGCGCCGATACGGCACGCTTGCGCGGGTTCCGTGCTCTCGAATCTGAGTGACGTACGATTCATAGGTACGTGCACTCAAAAGCTCTCCTCGCGGAGCATGGATGAAGCCCCGTAGCTCCCTGGAGCTGTCGGAAATGGACGCGGGCGTAAACCCATCATCCACTAAAGCAGCTTCCACATATCGTTCCACTATGACTTGAGCGTCGATAATGGATACCATACGTCGCAGGTCGAGATCCCCCCCCCAATTGAGAAGCAAGTACCGACGATAAAGGACGTTACTTCTCATTTCATCCGAGAGAAGAGGTTGGGCTAATTCCGCTATAATGGGGCGAGGCACCGGCGGCGCCACGGGTTGAGGAAGAGGCTCCTCCGGCAATGGGATCGGACTAGGGGGCAGCCGGAAAGAATTCTCCTCCTCGCAAGAAACTACAGGTATCAAAGTTGCAGAAAAGAGGAATGTTCCCGCTAAGGCAATAACGAAAGAGATATAATAGAAAGGACCATAGCAATCCCAATAGTTACGTTTTGTCCATAACGAAATCGATAACGAAAGAAGTAATGAAAGAAGTATAGATCGTACATCGGGATGTACGTTGCTGATTTTTAGTTCTATCAGTTCCGCAACCATAAAAAAAAAAGAAAAGATACGAGAACAGCCGAAATGGAAAAATGTAGCAATCATGATTTTTTTTTATTCCCAATCCAAAGCACCCCTTTTCCATTCATAGAGAGATCCAATCGTCAAAATCAATAAAAAGGCCATCATGGACCAAGATCCAAACGGATCAATCTTGTTGAGAGGTACTGCCCAAGGAAAGGAAAAGGTTACTTCCGGATCAGGAATAATAAATAAAATTGAAACAAGATAAAATCGTATATCAAAACGACTTCTGGCATCACCGAAAGGATCGAAACCACATTCATAGGCCGACAATTTTTCTGGGTAGGTCGAACTATTGGAAGCAAATGGAAAAGGAACACCGAGTGGGATCAAAGAAACTAGCGGACTGATCACTAAATAGATAGAAATAGGTGAAAATTCTGACATCTCGAGTTGAGAATTATCGTCACGCTTTTTGATTTCACAATTTTCTTACTTCACTTCAATTGAAGTGGTTTTCGCTTTTCCTCCATCCTTTGATCTTGGACATCTCACTTGGAATGATCTTCTATCTACGATACTGAACACAATAAAATCTCGACTTTGAAAAGTAGAAGCCTTAACGGCCGTTTTCTTGGAAGTCATTCATAGGCCCTTTCCATTAGCTATACTTCACACACTATATAAAGAAATAGTTGAAGTCTGCGATACAAAGCATCAACTTACTATAAGATTATTATATACCATAATAGACCCTATTTTTTTATAGAATCACTTGAACTTGAATGAAGCGGATATGAAGAACTAGTCTTGGCGAGAGGGATTAACCTGATTGACCTAAGGCAAAGAAGAAGTAGATGCGCATAAATCAATTCCAATAGCTTCACTTCGTTCGTTCACTCCTGACCTGACAGAAGCTATGAAACCATCCATAGGGTAGGCATCGATTGATGAATAAAGAGAGATTATCTATAAAAAAAGGAGCTCTTGTCGGCATGGGCTGGTAGTCTTTCTGTCCTTCTCAGCGAGATTGGATAGGATTCTCTGTCTTTATTTCACGAATTCTGTCTTGTATAGACAGAGGAAGAAAAGGCCTAGCTCTATTTCTGCTGTTGTCATAGCTCACACCGGTAAATTTCTAATAGAACCAGAGAGTTCTTTTCTCAATTAGCGGTTGACAATCTGAACCGCTTGGTTGTGATCAGGGGCTTAGCCCTGACTACACTACACCTGAATCAAAGAAGGGCAGGCTGCGCCTTCTGGGAACCCTAGAATCTCAAGACTCCTTGTCTCTATCTTCAACCCCAGCAAAGAAGACTGTGTCTTTTCCAAGATTAGCTTCGAGCCCTGTGATCTCATCAAATGGATTGATACAATCTCCCAAGCTAATCAAATCATCTCTGTCAACAATTGGTTCACATTCATTCCTATGGAACGAACGAAGTGAAGCTATTAGGAGTCAACCCAAAATGAAAAAGAAAAACCACTAAGAAAAATGAAAAGAATAGAAAAGAAAGAACTCTAGAACCACCAACGAATGAGAAAAAAAATAGCACTTTAGGCATTCTATCTCAAGAGAGTGGGAAAGCGCCTAGACCTTTTTAACGGTTGAAAAGAAGACTTTCCTGTCCCGCTTCAAGTACGTCTGGTTTGCAGCTTATCAAGCTCGAAATCCTTTCATAGACCTACTGGTGACCGGCTTCGTGAGACCTTTTCGATCTACACACGGTAAGCTCTATTGGGCGGAGGATCACCTTTTATTACTAGAAAAGCAAGAAAAAAGACACTTACATACGTAATTATAAAGGTGAACTAAGAGTGCTAACTCGCTTCCACTCCTTTCTACTACTCCACTCACTCCCATACTTCTTCTTTTCAAACTTGCTTTCCAACTTCATTTAGTCTAGCTTTTATACTTTTCTTTTGTATACCTTTGCCGGAACCGGTAGCCCTATCATTCTATAACTAGACGAGATGGTGGTAAAGCTACTTCTGGGACCGTACGAACTAGAAGGAATGCTGCTTCCATAGGTGGGGAGCTTCCTATACTTCTACATGTGGGTGCTACACAAGCTTCAGAGCGGTAGATGGAATGGAAACCCTCATGGGGTTTGGTTAGTTCGGGCTCACCAGTTGAGGTGGGGTTATTGTTCTTCTTTTTAGAGCTGCTTAGGTTTTCTGCTTATCTCTGAAGCCGGTTAGCTAATGAAAAAGGAATAGACAGATGGATTGGTGGCAACAGAAAGGCTTGAGTAGAGGTATCTGCCTACAGGGGTTAGAGACTAGCCAGCGGTAGAGGGAGAAGTCAAGCAATTAGATCCAGTGGCCTAGATGCCTTTCGACCTATATATTTATTGGTTGATCGTTCGAGATAGCCGAAACTACCTGGGAAAGAAGCTTAGCAAGGATCTTTTTTAGCATTTCGGATCATCCGCTTAGTAGCCTTTCAAGCCTTTTTATGAAAGAAGGGGTGGGCATGTTCACTCAGTCTAGAGAGCCCGAGGCCTCGGTCTTTTCCCTCTTTCTTACATTCTTCTTTTGAATCTCAATCCACTTTTCTACTTGCTTATTGGCATTCGTTGCCACTAGGGCTGTTGACCTCTTCTTCGACTCGAAATTCAATCCTATTTACTGGTTCAAGACAAACTAGAAAGGACCTTAAAAGAGCTCTAGCAGGTCTCTCTGTAGGCATTAAAGGAAGAATTCTTGCTTAGCACAGGACTAACGTAGACTGAAGCCTAAGCCAATTCTTATACTACTTTACCTCTTTCCCATCTCTTCTTGTACGGAAGTTTTATCATAGCCTCTAGAGTTTAGAGGGAGCTCACCGCCGATCGCCTCACTTCGCCAAGAAAAGCACTTCTTACTGGGTGAAGGGCAGGGCCTACGCTCGCTTGTTCCTGCGCGAGAATCAGGTCTGATACAAGCAGTTCCTCGCCTGGGACAATAACTGACGATAGATAGCGAGGGGGGGGTACGAGTTCCAACTAGGACTGTCATAGGAGCATCAAGCTACTCAAGTTAGAGGAGCGGTTTTCCACTCTTAACCGTTGCACACGAAAGAGGATCGGAAGCCCCCTCAACCTCTTAATCAAGGGGTTTTGAAAGCGCCCCATCCACATCTATGTCAGCAGCATCAACCGGGACTATACCCATTTACTATTCAGACTAGGTCAAAGGAAAATCGAAAAGACCAACGACTCGTCTAAAAGAATCAAAGATCCACGAGCTGAGCTTGATCTTACAAAGGCAATTTCTTGATTAGTGATTAGCGATCAGTCTACCAAAAAGAAAGCGAGTCCTCTGCTCGGTAAAAGAGCATTCAGGCATCGGGGGAAGAGCTCAAAGCCGAGGAGAGTCCTGTGTCCCGCTGATAGAATGGAAAGGGAAGGGCCAGTATCGATAGACGCTCGAAAACCATCGGCGGAGGCGGTCCCCCTTTTCGCCAAGGAAGGGACGAGCCGCATTGACGATGAAGAAAAGGTAACACGAAAATCGAACAGCGGTTCTTTCTTTTCGGTCTTTACTGAAACAGATACACGAGCTTCATCTCATGCATGATCTTTTCAGAGCACGGGTCGGGAGGACATTGCAAAAACGCCAGTGGAGGTCTGGTCTCAAAGTCTATTCTTTCTTCTCCCATCATTGCCTTTGGGGAACGGTCCAGAGCGCAGCCTCTTACTAAGAGAACAGATGCCACGCAAACACAGAAAAAGGGCAAGCGGGTAAAGGAGTAGACTAGCCGGCAAAAGAAAAGGAAAGTCAAGAGATAAACGGCATGGTTAGAGGATTCAAACTGGCAGGATTGGTTTAGTGTTAGCAATTAGCATAAAGCGGTTATGCGACAGCTTGAAGTTGATAAAACTTCGATTCTAAATCACCGACATCCAACCTCGGTCTTTTTGGCACAAGGGATGCGGTTAGTTGAACCGATTTCAAAGGTTTGATAATTGAGCTTTGGCATGACGTACGCGTGGGAAGGTTAGCAAGCCTAGAATTGTCTGGCCATGGAATTCAGAAATAACCATCAACTATAACCCCAAACCAGGATTTGAAGTAGCCTCTTTCCAGGTTTCTTCTTCTTATAGCTTCACTTTTAATAGCTTCGTTCGTTCCTTCCCAGATCGGAAAATTGCGTAGATTGAGATGCAGCTCTTTGATCTCCACTTGGGTCAGCAGTTGAACTCGTTGCCGAAGACCTTGAAGCGGCTCCTTCTGCTTTTCGTTCGAGTGCTGGAAAAAAGCATATAGCCGCTGTTATGTTAGGAAAAAACGCTGGAAAGGAAGTCGTGTAGGATAGGCATGCTTAAGGGTCTATTTTCTCGTCTGTGATCACGAATTGGATTTGAACCAATATCTCCGTGCGACTTTCCTCTTAGTCGATCGTGATGGGTCTGTCGTCCTCCTCATTATAGTCCTCCTAAAATCAATAGCATTTCGTCGGAATACATCCTGTCTTTTCACCTTAGTAGTCCTATGCATAGTCAGTACTATAGCCCCAATCATGGCTACTAATAAAATAAGACTAGGAACCAAAAACCAGACGAAATAGTAGGTATAAAGTAAATTGCCCAATGTTTCCAAATTAGTCCAACTTCGTACCTTTCCGGCATAAACCGTATATCTCAGAGAGGTCGTATTTCTTTGGGTTGGTAGTAATGGAATGCTTTCATTATCTAAAATGAAGAACATTTCCCACCAAAAGATCAGTCCAATAATACCACTCACTGGTAAATAGCGCAAGACTTCTTCGTGAATCTCCGCTATTTGAATATGGAACATCATAACAACGAATAGGAATGAAACGGCTATAGCTCCTATATGAACTACTGGGAAGATCATAGCGAAGAAGTCGAGACCTAACAAAAGAAGTAAACCTGAAGTATTGCGAAAGACTGGGATGGGAAACAAAACGGAATGTACCGGATTTTTAGCACGTACAACCATCAAACCAGAGACCAAAGCAGGGCTCGACAAAACAGAAAGTATCATAGTACGTCGTCCTTCCCTGAAATGGAACTTTCATGCTAGTTCTTGCTCCAGCATGAAAGTAGATCTATTACGACCAGCGCGGTTGTTCGTATTTCATTTTCTTCTTCCAAGCCCTCGCACTCACTGAGTTACTTACGGAATCTCAAATCTCTCGACACCGAAAATCTCTTTCATATAGATAGAGGCGGGGCCCCTTCTTTTTAGATCGGAAGAGACTTGACTTAGGAATTGTATTTCCTTGATGTCACGTTCTTTTGGGCTCCACTCGCCGTGGGTGTCAAGCTCCGTCCGCTTCTCGTCAAAGAAGTCACTAAAGAGTTCGTCAGGAGCGTATGGGGCATCCTTGGACAAGTAAGGATGCTGAGCAAGAATTTTTTGAAAAAAGGAATAGCACTGGTGTTTCCCTTCTCGAATCTGGAGATCCCGATTCTCGAACTCCAGTTCTAGGTTATATTCTGACTGGGAAGAACAGCTTTTGAGCTTAGTCCTAATTTCCCCCCTCTCTTTATCAAGGAGAAAGATGCTTCCTTCATTTTCGAGTTTTACAACTCGAGCCCTTATGGAGGATTCAAGGCTCCCATTTGGAGTAAGGTCTGCTGGTGGGAGCGAAGGCCCTGCTTCATCGCCCGCCACCCCTGGGGTCGAGGAATTTCCCTCAATTTCGGTATCCGAAAAAGGTTCTAATAAGACCCCCATTTCGAATGAATCCTCCGTCCACGAAGACGAGCTCGGTGGACCGGAAGGCCCAGAGATTTCCCCACCCGAAGCGTACATAATTAGAAAAGAAAAAATAGGAACATGACTACAACAACTACCTAAGCGAGAAACTAAGTAGATGCGTAGAAAATAGCTAAAGAAAGAGATGAAAAAAAGAAGGATAATATAAAAAAAAGAACCAATTAGAATATTTATACCAGTCCCTATTTTATCGATTCCAATAGCTTCACTTCTAATAGCTTCGTTCGTTGGATTAAAGCATTTTTCTTTCGAGCTGGGAATAAGAGAACGAGCTAGACAGAAAAGGTACCACCGAAAGAAGGTGTCGACCTCACTTTCGGTAAACCAAAGCAGAGAAAGCAACATGACATGCATATACTCCTTTAAATGCTGAAAAAGTAAACCCGAGCCACAATAATAGGGCCTAATCTGAGAGTCACTTGCCCAAACCTGAGTCCACTTTGCTGCATATCTGTGTACTCAATCCAAGCTTGAATCTTTATCCCACGTGGATTTTTAACAAAGGAAAGCCCCCTACCCTAATGCCATTTGATTGATTAAAGTTCCGTGCTGCTCACCACTCCTCGAGGCCAAGGACGGGGTCGAACCGTCATTCCAGGATTTGCAGTCCGATACATTTCCATTATGTTACCTAGCCAAACCCGCCACCTCATGTGCCAAAGTAAAAAGGTTGTTCTTCCTTCTCCGCTCCCTCTTTTTCTACATATGCGGCGGCGGGTTACCAGAGAAGAGGAGGGGACAACTTATTTTTCCTTTGCCTTGCTCCATCTTCCTTTTCTGATTAAAAGTAGCAAGCCGAACGAACGAAGTTATTAGAAGTGAAGCTATTATGAGTAGAGAGGCCAGATAGAAGGTTGCTCATCCAGCCCAGCGGATCCATTGTTTATGCGGCAGTGCAATGCAGCTGAAAAAGGAAAGCCCTCCGTTTCATTTCTATTATGTCCGGGTGAGCTGATAAGAGTTAATCATTAATCGAAGAATATCTTTCCATTATTATATAATTTCAAGAGCATGTTCTGGCTATTCCCTCTTATAGTTGATTCAGTATGTACCCTAGTCCCTACAGTGGACATATTATTCAGAGAGCCGCATAAACCCTAGATTGAGTTTAGAAACAAGAAGATTACAGCCTAGTGGAGTCTCTTCTTTAGGCTGGCACGGTCTTAGAATGCACGATAGAAGTGCGGACTCAAAGTAGTTTAGCGGGAGAAACCCTGTGGGATAACGGTTCTTTGAAGGCTTTCTAACTTTCTTGCGAACCTTGCTTGAAAGACAGACAAAAGCAGAGGCAGGCTTAGTAAGCTTTCTCGCCTGGATCAACAGAAAAAGCGACTGAAACTCGATCGATGGAAGTTCCCTTGCCTGCTCGCTAACGGGAGAGGCCTTTCTACTTAGATTATAGGGCTAGAACTAAAGATTACGTAAGCTTAACCACTGCTTGCTTTCTTCCGTTTGACCGGACAGACTCTGGTCACCATACATAGGTAATAGCATGTCCCAATGCTATTTTCCGCGAAGAGCGCCAACCCGTACTTGGCACAGTTACCTTCTCATGATACATCCTTACCAGGGTCAGGGTTAGCAGTGACCATAAGTATCTTATGCCTAGGGTTAAAGGCGTGGATAATGTATTTGCTTGTGCCTTCACCATCTTAGAAGAAAGTTTTTTCCAATGTCTTCATGAAAGACTGCCGGGGGACTTACTCGTTATGAATGAAACCCCTTGCTCTGTGCCTTATTTTCCGGTACCGGTAGCGAAGAGTACTCTAACTATTGGAATCTCTTATCGGATCCATTAGCGGGTAGTAAACTTGGCAGGGAGAATAATACGTTTGGCAGGTCAGGTGCCCGCCTAACAGAACGATGAGATTCTCGATCGATTTGATCGAATTATGAAAAGTCTTTCTCACTATTCAGACGGGGATTGATAGCTTTCAAGAACCGGTGGAAAGGAAAGAGTTGTTCCCTGCATTCCTTCCTTTCCAAAAATAGGAATATTTCTTATAAGGATTTCCCCAAGCGAGTGGAGTAGTAGAAAGGAGTGGAAGGTCTGAAGTTCGTTCATAAAAGATTTTTTTGAATTTCGTAGATAACCGATCTCGTACTTTCGTTGATTTGACAGCGATTAAGGAGGAGTTGAACCTCCATAGTGTTGAAACTAGCGACCCACTAATCGCCATCCACCCACCCTTTCTTTGAACCTTGTCAATGATCGAACTTAAAGATATAAACTGAGTGCCATTTGATGAGTAACTGAGAACAAAGGAGAGGGATATAGAAAGAATGAAGTAATGAAAGAGGAAGTCATTGCTAGTAGTAACGACTTGTCACGATCCATTGGTTCATATAGAATCCATGTCCTAGGTGTATCAAAAAACATTCTTTTCGCTAAGCGTATATAATAAAATAGAGTGAAAGGGTCCACCCCGAAACCAAGCCAAGGGGGTACTAACTAACAGCTGAGTCCTCTCCGAACCGCAGGAGATAGTTGCCCATCATACGGCTCACCAACTTCACTTGCCTCTATGGGGGGCTCGCTCCAAGCAGGTTCGGATCACTTACAATACACGGCTCTACGACAGAAAGGGTTGGGTTTTAGAAGCGTTTTCAATATTCTTCTTTTTTTGTATTTGTTTGATGAGAAATGCGAGTCTGTTTTGTCCACTTTCTTCTCTATAAAAATGATCAAAAAAGAAGGCGAGCTTGCTTCTTATTCCCGTGTTTGATCTCTTCCATCTCTGCCTCGCTCGTTGTCACCTATGTTGAAGAAAGGTTTGGAACCCTGTAGAGAATCAAGGGGGGCCACAAAGAGATTTCTCTCAACAGTGCTTTTCGAGCCTCCCCCCTGAATAAGTAAGGCCCCGTTAGCCTGGGCGAAGATGGAGATAAAGAGCAAGGATTGAAGCCCTCTTAGCTCTGCCGGGCACTGGACAGGGGTTACTCTGTAAATGTGTAGAGCCAAGTGTAGTGTGGTGTAGTAGGCAGCACTTCTAGGCCCCTTCCCGGCTACTGGATTACTCCAGTGCTTCGGGTACTATGGACCCTCTGCCATCCATTGCATCAGAGCCCTTTCATGAGCGGGGGGGGGCTAAGCGCAGTTCTTTGAATCAAAGGTTGAATGAAATCTATTCTTTTTTAGATATCCAAATAAAAAAAAAGATAGGATAGATGGATGTCTCTATCTTTCTATTCATATATATTATGAATTAAAATGGATTTTTATAGTTAAGTAGCGTAGCAAGAAGCCCCCAATCCTTGATTTGGCCAGGAAAGACTGCACTGCTTTGGGCCCAGGAAGCGAAGGGAATGAGCTCGGCTGCTTCTCCTCCACACTTCTTTTTCTTTGTGCCCGTTCCGCATGCGCTTCGCGCGCCATTGGCGCTTTGCTCTCCTCTTATTCTTCATTGGACGGTTCGGATGGACTTCGCCGTTCTTTCCCAACTAAAAAAGAAAGGGCTGTATCACATCGAGATGTCGATTCGTTTTCCGCCCCCAATGAGATGGGGAATTTGGAACCCCCCATTTATACTTTTTGGCCCTTCATCTTTCTGAATTGAAACCCGGCCCGGCTCGCGTCGTTCCAACAACCGGCGGGGAGCACCTCAGTATACGATCGCGCGCAGTAACTGAGAGTCCTATTAGACCTAAGGCCAACTTCAATTCACCAAACCAAGGTTCATCTCGTGTAGTGATTGTGGACTCGTACAAGGATATTGAGTAGATGGTTGATGGATCAGACCCGACCCTCTCTTTCGTAGCATGCATTCCCATCCGTGTTGCAACTGATTCGGTAAGCTACGTGTCCGGTGCACGGAGAACTGCCTTCGGTCTCCCAAACTGACTTACTCGTGGCAACCTTCCGGCCGCCCAACGACCTATAACGCTAGTCACTACTCCCACTGGGGCTAGGAAGTAAGCCCCACAACCCAAAGCGGCGAAAAACAAATAAAATTTGCTACAAAAGCCGGCTAACGGGGGTATTCCTGCGTATGAGAACATAGTAATGGAAAAGGTAATAGCCAAAATAGGATTCGTTTTGGCTAGAGCGCCCAAATCAGCTATATATTTGACACGGGTTTGCCGCAATGCTAAAACTATGGCGAATGCATCTATCGTCATTAATGCATAAATAAAGATACCAATTAGTAGTGATTGAATTCCTTCTATGGTTCCACATGATAAACCAGTACGAATATAACCTACATGTCCAATTGAACTATAAGCTAGAAGTCTTTTTACTTTCGTTTGGGCCATGGCGGCCAGTGCTCCTAAGACCATAGAAGCAATGCTGCAGAAAAAAAAGATTTGTTGCAATGTAGCCCCATAAGAACCATAAATAGAAACACGTGAAATATTAGCAGAAATAGAGATTTTAGGCGCAATAGAAAGAAATGCTGTAACCGGGGTGGGTGAACCCTCATAGATATCAGGTGCCCACATATATAGAGTCAAAAGAGATATGGAGTCCGAAGGGAGGGGGGGTTTCTTCGGGGCTCGAGAGATGGAATAAATAGGGCCCCACAAGTTTAGAATTCTAACTGGGGAATTCACACGAAAGGGAACGGGGAATTCTCAACGAAAAAAGTGCTCTCTGAACCGAACGTGAAAGTAGTTTTCCATCAGACGGCTGTTCCTGTAACTCTACTCTCGACTTGGATTATATATCCAAAAAGGTCCGCTCTCGGCCATTCCACACGCTGCCTAGCAGAGGCGTGCTTATCTGAAGTGGATTCTCTCTTTTGTAGTAGATGCCGAACCTGCTGTGCCCCATTGACTAAGAAGGGGGCGGGCGCAGCAGCTACATGGACCCCTTCCTTTCTGTTGTTCCCAGCGCTTTCCCGGGCCGAGCCGGAATTTTTTAATGGTTGGGGGAAGCATTCCCTTATCTGAACTTGGCGGGCATTCTTTCCATCCTTAGTCAAATAGGGAGTGGGTTTAAACATAGGCCCAAACATGATTGGAAGGGTCCTAGCTACGCCATGCGTTCAATACAAAATCTGGAAAGCTGCAGGGATGACAAAAAGAGGGCGCTTTCCTCTGTTGCGCTGAAAAAAAGGACCTAAGATAAGAGCGCCTTATCTTAATCTTAGGTTTCGTTTCTTCCTCCCGCGCCCGTCGCCGCCCGGCCCGCGTTATTAGTGGAAGATTAGCAAAGCGGGAAAAGGCAGAGGGAGGGGAAGCAGCATCTTATTCTCTTCGCGAGAACTTCCGGATCGGAGATCGGAACGGGCGGAGCGCACCTTTGCTTTGGTAGGGCGACGAAAGGCTACTTCAATTGAGGCTGCTAAAGAAGGAAACTCGAGAGGGTCGCCTTATCTAATAGCTTCACTTTGTTCGTTCATAGCTTCGTTCGCCGGTAACCAAGGCCTCACTCCTTCCTTTTGATTATGTCGTGACGCTGACTGAATCCAATCGAGAAACCCGGAAACGAAACTTCGTTCCCTTTCGTCCAGTAAGTAAAGTAGGTATACGAACTTCTTTGCCTTAGACTCTATTGGAACAAAGCAAAGAAGGGGGCGGAATGAAGAAAGGAAGGGGACAAGGGCGGTCTTGCTTGGCGCGAAGGCTGCTGGTTCGGGGGTAGAGTACAGTACTAAAGGTCCTCGGACTTCCAGGCGGTATTTCTTTTGGGCAGCTGTTCACCGTTGGATCTCGCCAATACAGCCCCCTATAGTTTTCGTTACCGAGATATCTTTTTTTTTCATTGTTCCCAGGGATTTTTTGGGTAATCTGCTTCCATGCTGCAAACAGTCCAATCTGAACTTGACTTTGTCGCTCTTCTTTCTTTCCTTGCGAGCAGGAAGCACACCAGCAGCGTGCGTTGCGTAATTCTACTGTGTTTTTGCACTTGACTGGGTAGACAGTTGACCGGAAGAGAACTTCGATTCGCCCGGCCAGCAGGCGGGCGGCGTGCTTATCTTGTGTGACAACACTACAGAGAAAGCGGCGCTTCTAGGCGGGCAGCTCTGTGACAACACTACAGAGAAAGCGGCGCTTTCGTGTAACATGCTATGGTCTCAACGCCCTTACGAGGTAGTGATGAGTTTCACGCGCTCTAAGCCCGGCCCGCGTTATAGGGGAAGATTAGCCGCAATCTGAGCGGTACCACCTCCCCCCTACCCTACCACCTATAGGCGGCCGTCCGTCCTACAGCCGCCCGAAAAGGAACTGCAGTGATCTTGAATAGGAATCCTACAGCGATAAATAGAATCCCCATAAAAATACCACTAGATCGAGCACCAGTGATTTCGTATCCGGTCAAAATCTTGGCTAATTGATCGAAGTGGGTAGCTCCAGTAGACCCATAGATCATGGAACAAATAGGGTGGGTAGGCCCAAGCACCACAGTACACGTATAGACGCGAACCCCCCTCGTTACCGTACGTGCAACTCTCACCGCATACGGCTCGCACAAAGACTCCTAAATCCATCCCGAGCCTTTTTTCTTTCACCTCTCCAATCCTCGATCAAACTTGCGTTCCCCAGGCGCTATGAAATGGGGGTCTTTCCTTCGCCTATCGTATATATATCGGCTTGGCTTCGTCCCGAACCAAGGAGGCATTCTGGCGGACGCATGCGTGTAGGAAGGCCGACCACTACATAAGCTAAAAGAGTACGACTACAAGACAAGCCGGAAGCTACTCGCTTCGATTCTCGTTGGGATTGGATATAGATAGATGGGGAATTTATAGATCGTAGTAGTTCTCGTCAACCTCTCTAACTAACATACGATACAATTTCACTTCACGGCACGGCCAAAAAAAGAAAGAGCTTCGCTCGGTTGGCCTTCCTACGCTGA